>CANTUR010000831.1:15000-17500 GCA_947683625.1 Mallotus nudiflorus | reverse complement strand
TAGTTATTCTTTTAGTTATTCAATTAAACCAATGATTCGTTATTGGAGCAGATAGCAACAACCACCATTTCATCCGACATACGTATTTTTGATTTTCCAATGGATTTACATCTTTCATTAATGGAAATTTTTTGATGTAGTGAGTAATAGTTCTGGTTGCTTGCTGTTCAAGAATTCTTGTTTAGGCAGTTCATACCATCCATACATAGTGTTTTGATCTAAGATTCCAATTCTTCCATGTTTCCGCAGTAACATCTTGTTCCATGTCCAAAATATGGAAGAAACAGGTGTTTCCACGACTCTACCACCCAGTCAATTCTGTTCCACTGAATCCCTATTTCATGGCCACATATCTTTCAGGCTAAGGAATGGGAAACCTTTCTCCTATTACATGAATCCAATTTTCATTTCATCCGGGAAAAGCCATCTTTTTCTCAACAATGCCTTTGTCATTTGATCCAATAGCGTTCCGTTAGATAGGAACAGATTTGATAAATACTGATAACTCTCGGATAGAGTATTAGAACGGAAAAATCCATTAGATAATGAACTATTGGTTCTAAGCCATCTCTGGCGATGAATCAACAATTCGAAGTGCTTTTCTTGCGTATTCTTGATAAACCAGCGTTTATATATAGATGTAGGAGGATCCGTTTGGGAAGTAAGAAGCTCCTTTGACATCTCTTCATCTGCAAAGAATTCTCGATGTGAAAACACAGAGACAAAGGGCTGATCTTTGAATAGGAAAAAGAGTGGATCTGCAGGGTCCCAAATGAATTGGCTTATTCGAAAAAAGCCTTGTTCTTTGGAAGATCTATCTCGTATCTGGTACTGCAGGGCTCCACTCTGCAAGAACTCCGAATCATTCTCTTGAAGCTCATCTTCTTCATTATAAATGATCCGCTTGCCCCGAAATGACCTGGCCCAATAGGGAAATCCCAATTCATTGGGCCTTTCGATACAATCAAATAGAAAGCCCCAAGGGCGCCATATTCTAGGAGCCAAAACTATATGATTGAATAAATCCTCCTCTATCTGTTGCGGGTCGAGGACTTCTTCTCCTTCCCCTTCTTCAAACTCCGATTCGTATTTTTCATAGAGAAATCTCTGATCAAGGATAGAACAAGATCCATTTTGCATCATATCTAAGGGACTTCTTGGTTCGGGCCGAAGAAGCAATGTCACTCGATCATTATCAAACTGACTGCAACCTTTTTCTGTCCGTGAGGATCCCACCAGAGCGCTTTCTACTTCTAATAGGCCATGAACTAGATCAGAATCATTCTCAACAAGTCCATAATAAGTGATCCCATTTTTTTCATCGGGTCCGGGTAGAGACCAAAGGTCTTGAGCAACCGATCCGGCAGAACAACTCAAAAGATAAAGAAGTATCGTTAATTTCTTCATGCTCGTTCCAAGTTCGAAGTACCATTTGTACAAATAAGAATCCCCTTCGTTACAGGATTTCTTCTTCATATAGATAGATATAGGATCTATGGGGCAATTACTTAGAAATACATTTTGTGCAACAGCCCGTCCTATCTGATAGAAAAGGATCCCATGATCCTGAACCGATCTTACCTGGGATCGCAAATCCCAAGTTTGTCTATGAAGAGCAGATCTAATTATATTAGTGTCTATAATTGATTTCTTCTGTGTAATACTAATTGATAGGGCCTCATCGGTAAGTGCTACAAGATCTCGTACATTGGAACCCATGGTTATGGACCCGAATCCATTAGTATGGAACATTTTCTTTTCCAAGTGAAATCCCCTAGTATATGAAAGAGTAAAAAAGTGCTTTCGTTGTTGTGGAATAAGAAGCCTTCGTATCTTAATGCATGTATTTAATTTTTTCGGAGCTATTAGAGCGGGATCCACTTTTTTGGGAATATGAGTCGAAGCAATAACAAGAATATTTCTAGTGGAACATCTTTCACAATCCCTGGAGAGATAGTTCGCTAATAGACCGAGGGATAAGTAATTCGACTCATTCACATCCAGATCATGAATGTTTGGAATCCATATTATGCAAGGAGACATTGCTTTTGCTAATTCGAATTGAAGGGTGATATAAAATCGGTCTATTTCCGGCATCATATCCATAGTTAGCGCATTCATCCTAGTTAGAAACTCCAGCTCCGTATCAAAGTCACGGTCGATATCGTCACTCACATCAATATCGTCACTCACATCAATATCGTCACGATCATCAATATCGTCACGATCATCAATATCGTCACGATCATCAATATCGTCACGATCATCAATATCGTCACTATCATCAATAAGAAAACCCTTAGGCTTGTTATCCAGGAACTTGTTCAGAAATACTGTAATGAAAGGAAGATAGGAGTTTGTCGCTAGGTATTTGACCAAATAGGATCGTCCAGTTCCTATAGAACCTATCACTAAAATACCCCTAGAGGGGGATAGGGCTAAGCGGAGCGAAAAGGGTTTTCCATGAGATGGGAAATGAAAACTATTCACCCCACACGAG
>CANTUR010000831.1:0-2500 GCA_947683625.1 Mallotus nudiflorus | reverse complement strand
AAATATCTTTGATATTCCTCCATTTTTATTTGAAATGAAATTGGATTGAAGCAAGGATAGAGGATTTTTATTGGGTTATTAAATGATACATACTGCGATACAGTAAAAACAAAGTAGTATAAAAGAAAAGAATAGATACCTCGGAAAGAAATAGGTAAACTCATCAACGGATTCCCATCCTCCCTTTTTCCGTCTAATTGGTTTATGTTCATTATAGAATAAAAAGATAAAAAAATGATTAGAAATCCTTTATTTTTTCAAGCCAACGCTCTTTTGATTTTTGAAAAAACATCTTTATCAATATACTTTTTCTTCGACACATTTATCTCCCCTAATAAGTAATAAGGGGGAATAACTAATAGTTAGGACTCATTAAAAGAAAATTGAAAATCTGCTCACAGAAAAGCCTTTCCCACATTAGGCACTAATTTCTTTTTAACGTCTAATTAGATCGGATAATCATTCAAATTAAGAACGTAAGCTCGTTGCTTTTTTGTTTCCCTATAATTGGAACCGTAGGACTCTATCCATTATTCACTCAACCCAACCTTGAATTCATTTATTATTATTATGTTCCGCACCAATAATTCAAATAAGGTTTGGCACGATCTGACAAAAATGAAATATTCTCAGAATTCTCCGTTGATACGACATGCTGTTTTTTCCATTCATTCCTTTCAGGATCAGTCGTGGTCTTACGAACTATACCGATGATATGTACGAATCCCTTTCTTCATACAAACGCGTAAAAGATATTAGCCGCACTTAAAAGCCGAGTACTCTACCATTGAGTTAGCAACCCCCCCCCCAAAAAAAAAAAAATTCAATTCTACAAACAGAATCAAAATAAATAAAGAGCTTGAAGCACATGACACAATCAAAATATTAAACTAGCAAGAAATAAAATCAAATTTAAAATTCAAAGAAATTAAATAAAGAAATTTCTAATCAATTCTGAACATAAAAAAAAGAGATTGAAAGATAAAGTCCATTTTTATAGACAACTTCTTCCTCCCGGCTCTTACGCTACCCATTCTTAATATTTTCTCTTAATATTTTCTTCTATTTATATTTTATTTGTTATATGTTATATTTATGTCTTCGACTTAACTATTCTACTTAGATTTATTTATTATACGTATTATTATACGTATACATTTATTTTTTTTTTTTTTTTTATATATAAAAAAAAGAATTTCAAATATTCTTTATATTTTAGAATTTATAACCTTTTTTTCAAATTTATAACCTTTTTTTCAATCAAACAAAACGTTTGTATCACAACAAATCTAAGAAACCCATCACTTGAATGAAGAAAAAAAACCAAATCAATGGAACAGGAATAAATAGATCCACAGAAAAGACCCAATTACCTCAGATCGTATTATATTTAGTTGATAGACTGTTGTCAATATAAATGTGAATAGATTAAGAAAAAAATACACAATGACGAAAACAAAAGAATGACTTGCATTCAATTTAACTCAATTTAACAATTAATTAAATAATATAAAATAATATAAAAATATAAATAATAATTAATAATTGAAATTAAATAGTATTAAAAATTGAAATTATAGTATTAAAAATTGAAATTAAATAGTATTAATTAAATAGTATTAAAATATGAAATATAGTATTAAATATAGTACTAAAATATTAATACTAAAATATTAATATTAAATAGTATTAAACAGAATTAAATATAATATTAAGTATATTATAATATTAAGTATATTTAGAATATTAAGTAATTTATATTATATTAAGTATATTTATATTTAATATAATATAATTAGAATAATATATAATAGAATATAATTAGAATATAATATTTTATATATTATATAATATAATATTTTTAAGTTTTTAAGTAAGATTTAAGTAAGAAAAAAAAAATACGTATGAATTCTGTATGAATAAAGTATGAATAGAACAAGAGAAGGGGGGATAAAGAAGTTCTGTAACCCCCTTGCTTAAAATTAAAATATCATGAACAGTTCCTGTAGGTTGAGCGCCTTTTTCAGGGAAATATAGAATAGCAGGAACATTTAAATTAAATAGGTTTGATTTTTTAGAGGATCATAAAAACAAAACCCACTTTCCGAAGATCTCTATCTTCTCTTCGGGTTCCTTCTCTTCGGGATCGAATATCAATTGCAACGATTCGATAAACGCTCATTGGAATAGCGATAGAAAAAAAAGACCCCCCGTAGAAACGTATAAGAAGTTTTCCCCTCGTACGGCTCAAGAAAAATGATTCAAAGTTCTGTATATGTCTAGAATTATAGCATCAATCAAATAGATCGATAAAATCATCAAATCAATTAAACTGCGATTTAAGTCCTTTTTCTTCTTTTTTTGTTTACCAAAAAGGAAAAAATCGTCTGTACCCTCCTAACTCAAGTTGGATAACTTTCAAATAGCTCAAAGAGAACCCTTTAAGTTTAAGCGTTTCATTTTTCATTTATTGATTTCATTTATTGAGTGATCTCTAATG
>CANTUR010000830.1:0-209923 GCA_947683625.1 Mallotus nudiflorus | reverse complement strand
TTTGATGTATTGATATTTTGTAGCTATAAGAGTTTTAACTAATTTGAAGTTTGAATTAGATAAACTATAAGAGGTGAAGCTCTTAACTATATAAAAAAAAAAGGATTAATGTTCATTAATTGTTTTAATCATGATTAATGAATGCTCTTCTTTAATCTTCTTTTGGTTGTTCTTAACTACCATCACAAGCAAGCTCCCGGGGCAGTTCTAAGACATTGACATTGACTGAGCAAGTGACTATTAATCTTAACCTTTATCACCACTAGCTCATGATCTTGTTTTAGTTAACAACTTTTGACTTGTCTTTCTCACTTCACCAAATCATTTTAGGTCTCTAATGCTTTCTACTAAGCATATTAGCAATCAATCTCTGAAAATCCATTATCTTTATTCCATTTCTTTGATTAAAATTAATGTTAATCTCCAAAGAAAGCCAGTCAAAAGAGGCATGCAATATCAATAGAAATAAGAAAATAATAGTCAAGTGGACTTGCTAAGAATGAATTTAAATCTTGCGAGAAGATGGATGAGAAAGAAAATAAATGTCACCCACAAATGATTTCTTTAAAATATAGAAGCACAAGTAATTGTGGTAAGTTATTTTTTTAAGGTATTTTAAAATGTATAATTTGAACTCTCTTTGTGATAATGTAAAAAAAAAATAGTACTCTTTTATTATAAAATTTATTAATATTTAAATTATTCAATTTTTTAATTAATTAAAAGAATATTAAAGCAACTAGGGCAGGTATGGCCCTATTCGTTGGTTAGCTTTATAACTAGTGAGTTCGAGTTCTCAAGTTCGCTTGGAAGCGGTTTCACTTTTACCATTATGTATTAATTCATCGAACATAATATCATAAAGTAACCATTTCATATATACGCTATAATGTGAGCTAAAGTTGAATATGTATTTAACTATTTACTATCCCGCATTATTAATCTGATGGTTAAAGTGTTATGGATATTTAATTTCATTAAAAATTAAATTTATTCCTTTAAAATAATGTGAAAAAAACTATACACCCAATATCAAATAGTTATTTATCTACCAAATTAATTAAGATGTGAGGCTTAAAATTTTAAATTTAAAAGTGGTCTAAATTTTGAATCTGTAAGTGGTTTAGTCAGAAAGTGACAATGGTATTGAAGTTGATTTAAAACCAATGGTCATGTACACTCTTTAAGTTGATGGTGGTCTGGTCTAATTCTAGCTAGCATGCCACAAGTTAAGAAAAAGGCTATTGCTTTTTAATATTTTATAACACTAGGACAACACCATCCAGGGTGAATTATTATTTCCCTATGTTTATTCATAATAATTATCTCATTCTCATATTTATAGAATTAACTAAATTTTTTTATATTTTATTATTAGTTATAAAAAATATTTTTGTCTAATTTTAGCTATATATATTAGTAGTTAATGAAAAAATATAGAGTGATATTTTATTATAATATCTATAATAACTTTAAAATTTATCTTCCCAATTAAGAATAGAGAGAGAAAGGTAAGGACATTAGTGATTTAAAGGGAATTATACTGTTAGACTATTTAACATTTATATAAAAGATTATTATTGTTGAAAAAAAAATATAAAAAAGATAATTATTTTTATAATTTTAGAGGAGAATATTTTAGTTATTTCAATAGAGTTTTTTTAGATGAAATTTTTTTTAACAGATAAAAGTAAAATATAATAAAAAATTTAGTTGATTTTTTTAAATAATCAAAATGAAATAATTATTACAAGTCAAATCAATAATTCACCCTAACATGTACTTCTATTGTTTCTGTCTTGCATACGAATATGTCAATAGCAAGCTTTTAAAATGTGTCAGATGGGTCGTTGAGATGAATAAATAAGCAAGAAAATAAGTTCTGTCACAGCTCAAAAGCAGAGAGCATTGAGCTCAACCAGCAGCAATGGCTTTTATTATATAATAGACTTGTTTTTTTTCTTACAAGGACAAAAGTCTGGTCAGTGCTGAGCTTATTATCCTTAAATTGCTTCATTCATATAATTTTCTGAAACTATTTTATTGAAAAATTTTCAGGTCTTTTATAGCACTAAGTGTTCTCTTGGAAACTCGTACAATTGAACAAATTCAATAATGAATTCGGAAACTATAAATGCATTTCATGCATCATCATCATAATATATAGCTATCATCATTATCACCAACAACCATGCATTCATATACATCCAAGTGCTATGGAGGGTACAAAAGAAAAATTACAAAATGGTATCAATAAGATATAAAGCCATCATTGCAATCATCATATATTTTCATATATGGGACAATTTTATTTTTCTTTCTTTTGGGTTTTTTTTTTTTCTCATTTTACCTCTGATGTTTAATAATTTTAAAAATTTCAATTATCTTAAACTTAGAATCAAATGGAGCTACGAAAATGATAAAGTTCTTTTAGTATATAACTTCTTTATGTATAAAATTTTACTTAAACAAATTAACACAGATATTAATTCTTTTGAAATTTTTTTGTGACAATATTAATGCTCTATGGATATCATAGCTAGAATCGGAATTAGTTCAATAGCGTTCAATTTCAGTCTCCTCCTTTATATAATCATACATAATATACAACTATACTTCTTCGTCTCTAACGAAGTAACCACCTGCAAAGAGTAAAGTAGACGATCAACAGAGGATGAGACATTATAAGATATATCTTCAGGTGGGTCTTCTTTTATAATCGACATTACTAGCCTTTTACTAAAGATAAGTTTGCATGCATGCTTGTAACCCCCTTTTCCCTACAGGACTGTAAATGTCTTCAAGCAAAAAAAGAAAAAAAAAAAAAAAAAAAAAAGCAGAACCCTGATATCATAATTTTACTCTCCAGCTGTTTTTTTTTTTTTTTTCATTTCATAAATTAAAAGGCGGTGGCGAACATTTTGACCTCACAATCTCTGTAGCAACATTTTGACCAAGCTTCATAGGCTACTTTCTAGCTGTTTACCTGTGTACATTTCTGCTGAAAATCAACTCTATTAGACTGCAATTAATGTATAAGGAGTGAAGAACAACATGAGTTTGATTGACCAGCTATGATTTCAATCCGGATGTGATGATTTATTTTATTTATTCAATTTATTTGTGTGTTCAAAACTTTCAATTATGTCAGGACAAATAAATTACAGAGTTTGATTTACCATATAATAAATGTGTAAAAGTAAAAAGTATTGTCCCGAAAATTCTGTCCTTCTACAGTGTCGTTGTCTTTGATAGACTAGTATTCTCACGAAGATTGGATACTGATTTCAACTGTAATTTTTCATGTGTCCTGTTTTTTTATTGTTTATGATTTCACTCTAATAATATGTGTTGCTTAGCTAAGTTGTTATTTTTTCAGTCTTAGAGTATAGTTTGGCTTTTAGTTATGTTTTGGTGCAGATGGGATGTACTCTGCTTTGATATTTTTGATAGTTCTGCTTAAATAGTTTAAATGTAGATAATTATTGGTGCTCATCTGATGCGGATATCTTATCTTCGTTAAGATCTTATTCGTCTCAATATCTCAGGTGTCTTGTTCTTTATTGACTTTGCAATATTGCTACTATAGAAGCTGATCTTTATCCCCGATGATCATTTGGCTTACTCCGGTGGTCGATCACTTTCTATTTTCTCTGCTTGCTATTTCTTCATTGTCTGGACTTCATCATTTTTATTAATCCACAACTCCAACAGATCCAACAAGTTTATTGGTATGGTGGCTTTCATCATCCAGTTGCTGCTTTAATGCTCCAAGTATTGTTGTTGCAGTTAACGTCCGCCAATTTTTGTCAAGCTAGGGTTTTTTCCCAAAATTTGTTATTGGACTCTCCTCATAATTTGGCTCATCAGCATGCAATAATCTTGAATGTAACTTTGGCCATTTACAATTTGACATTTCCTGATGTACTGGTGTTTATATATTAATGTTATCTTTTATTGTGATTAAAAAAAAAAAAACTTGTAAAAGTAATATATAAAAATACATAAATATAATATTTTTTCATGGTTTTTTTTTTTAAGTTTGTTGAAATTTAATTCTGAAGCTAGTATTATGCTAGTCTAACGGTTAAATCTTCACAAACATAACAAAATATCTGATATCAAATTTTCTACTTCTCTCACCTTTCTCAATTTTTAATTAAAAAGTTCCTGAATTTTTTTTTTTTGAAAAGAAGTGTTTCTATTTTTATTTTTTATTTTTTAAAGTCATAGAAGGGCAGTCCAATTAGTATAACAAATACTATGAACATGAAGATGCTGTATATCATGACAAAACTGAAAAACAGGAGAGAAACAAAACTTTAGCAGGCAATGGCTTTTGGTTTTTGAAAATTTTAAATAAGTTTTGCTTAATTGTTCCAACCCAAAGTCTGTTCCCACAACTGTTCATCATTGCAGATTACAGTGATGAGCAAATCATGGCAATAAAACTGCAGGAAAAGCCATCCTTTGTTAGCTAGTCCAAGATTTTTTTTTTTTTTAAAAAGAAGAAGAACGGTTGTAAATATAAATTGGAGTTATTTTTTATTTATTTTTTAACAACTACATTAAATGATTAAATTTTAATATTATAAAAGAAAAAAGAGGGAAAATAGAATTCGATACCATCAGAATTTGTATATATTTTTCCATCTGAACTACTTATTACTGTACATCGAAGTTATTTATGAATAGTTATTACAAGTTGTACATGGTTGATGTTGGGTACCAAAAAGAAATTACATAACTTTACACTGTATAGATCATAATTATTCCACAAACTTAATGATTATGCTTGTTGAAATCAGTTTGGCCACCCATGTGTGCTCTACCCTTTTTTGCTTTTTCGGCTATGCCATGTTGTGTTAATCATTCTTCCAACATTTCTACTTTCCGGAGATCAAGCTGCGAATCCTCCAGAATAGGCCAGGGAAGGTTGAGTATCCAAATATTGAATATTAATTTTTTTTTATGACAATAACAGTTACAGGTTCAATAATTTTTTAAATTTAAATTTTATATAAAAAGAATAGATCTCAAAAAAATTTAACCTTTTTTATAAAATCCATCAACTTATTCAAACCGGTTAGAGTGATTATAATTGAAAAATTAAATAAAAATCAATAATTATTAATTATTAAAATTAATGGATGTAAATTATCCTCTATATTTTAAATTCAAATTATAATATATACATTGGTGATCTAATTTAATTTGAGTTTAGTAAATGCCGAATACATGGAGTTTAGAAAGAAAAGCTAAATAAAAAAAATTATAAATTTGAACTATTCTACTAAATTCATTAGAAACAATCATACATTATACGGATAAGATATTTTTTTTTATTGGTGTCAATTGTTAGTACTTATATGAGGTCATTACAGTTAGTTTCTTAATTGTTAATTAAGGAGATTTTTTTTTAATTACTTCAAACATAATAAAGTCAGAATCTCCACCTAAACCATCCATGTTAGGCTTAAAAGAAATGTGGAACGGGAGGACTGGTAAGATATCTTGTTTAATTTAACAGGATAGCAAAATCAAATGCACTCATTTCTACCTTTGTGCCTTTTGGTCTATGGTTAATTTAGTGGGTGGTAGAGTCTTTTGATTTTTCTTTTTTCCCAATGTCATATTGTTAATAACCAATTACTAACATCAACCGTTAGAGAAATTTTTATCCAAGATCATATTCAAATAATAAATCACACTGTTAAAAATGCACTATGTACTAATGGAATTCATCGTTCAAACATGTAAGTCCATAAAAATCAGATTTGGATAAAAATTCCTCATACTGTTAATATACTAAAGTCCAGTGAAATAGATGGAATGGAATGTTGTGACTTTTAGTTGCATCAAGTGGGAGGTCTCGAGTTTTATATTCAAAATTTTCCCTCACTTTCTAAGTGATTAATTCTTTTGAAGAAGATTTACCTTTGAATTTTTTAGATTCATATCGGTGGATTGGTTAATGTAGTGATTTTCTCGAATTTAAATAGATTTTCTATCTTAACGAAGAATTTAAATGGATTTGCTCCTATTTATCATTTTAAAACTAAAACTCGAGGACCACTGCTGGAAATATATTCAGTCAATATTGTCGGTGTCAGACATGTAATGCCATCTTTTAATACCTTAAAAAAAATGAAAATATATAAAATGATTGCTTTCAGACCATCAAATTGGCAAAAAACAAAAAAAGGGTAAGTAGAGAAGCATATAGCCACTACATTCTGCTTGAAACCTTTCATTTGCAAAGGCACATCTACCACTGGCAGAAAACACATTCTTGTAAACTTGTACATGTCTTTTTTTTTTTTCATATCAATTATGTATTGTCATCAACAATATATTTTTATAGAAAGATATACCCATTAAAATTCAAATAAATAAAAGAAGATAAAATAAAATTTATGTGTATATATATATATAATTGAAAAAAAAAATGTAGAAACCAGATCGAGTAATCTGGATCATCCACGTGTCAAAGACCCAATTCCTCTAGAGATCTCATGCACACCAGGGTTGAACCCCAAGCAACCCAGCAGTCCTTGCTTGTAAGGTAAAAACGTTTTCCTCTTCATCTCCTCTGTAACCGCCCGGTTAGCGGTGTAATGTAATTCGTGAGCCGATACTGGGCCTCTCCGCCTCGAGGAGCCGCCGATACTCCCGTCTGTTGATCGGAAACTTGCATTCTTGACATCTTCCACCACCTCCTCTCTTTTCGACAGGACTACATATTTGGTTAATGGATCTTTCCCTGTTGCTCTGCCTTCTGATGCGCTTCTAAATAACAATAAGTCTTTTAGCTTCCATTTCTTGTATGTTTTTGATGAAAATGATATCGCGGATAAAATTGAAGATGCGTAAGAAGGAGTTGACGGTTTAGCATTGTCGGTTGTTGCTGTTGAAGTGGTAACTTTATCATTGCTCTGCGAATTGTTTACTTCTTGATCGAGTATAAGATCGGATACTCTGAATGGAGACAAAGATCTGCTTCCTTTATGTACATAATTCGAACAAGAAGAAGAAGGAGAAGAAGAAACAGAGATGGTTCTTTCTCTTCCACGTTGCTGTGAATATCCATGTTTTCCCTGCTGTTGCTGTAGTTGTTGATTTTGTACTTTAGCTTCTTTTCTTCTAGTCTCTTCAATGGCAGCTTGAAAAGGATCGAAATCTTTCTTCTTCTGTGCATTTCTTGATCTAGGGGACGATGAGGTCCTAGGAGAAGTAACAGTAGAAGATGAAGAATCATAACCAGGAGGTGGCTTTAATGGACGAATCTTGCCACCATCAAAAAGCTCATCAGCAGATAAAGAAGTTCTATCTAACTGACCACTAAAATCAAACTCAAAATCAACATCACCATCATCTTTAAAATCGAAATCTTCACTACCATGATTAATCTTGTTATGTCTTGCTTTTGGAGTTCCAGGCTTCTCTTCCCAATCAAAAGGAATCGAAGAAGAATTAGCAGCAGCAGTAGCAGCAGCATCATGCTTAAACTCTCTATATAAAGATGATAAAGAACGAGTAGGACTAGAAGGAGCACTCAAAAAGAAGTTGCCAAATCTTTGAGGACTAGAAGGAGCCGTCATGTAAGGAGAAGAACAAGTGCTGTCAAAGTTAAAGTCGACCACCGCAGGCGGCACAGCCACCACCACTTCCATTTCCATGTAAAGGGTCGTTGAGGAAAAGGAGGGTGCAGAGATTGTGTGTGTGTGATTGAGTAGCTAGCAGCTGCAAGCAAGTTGAAGGAGGTGGTGAATTTAAAAGGGGAAGAGGAGGAAGGAGATGGGAAGGAGAGGAAATGTTTGACTAGTCAGAAATTAGTCATGAGGATTGAGGAGGGGCGGCTCCTTTTATAAATTCATCATATGATCATATATCTATTGTGCCTTGTTTGGTTTTACTACTCTTGTTTTACCAAAGTCTTTATTTTTAGTCCCTATATTATATAGGAGATTAGAAACTAAACTAGCACTCCAACAATTCAACAATAATTGCTTCTTCAAAATTGAGGCAATTATAAATTAAAAAAAAATGTTTTTGTGTTGGGTTTTAATATTTTAGTAGCATTTTTTTTAGGGTTTCAAACAATAGAAGTATTTTTGAAATAACTAGTGCTTTTTTGTGTAAGAAAATAATAACAGACTTTCGAAAATATATATTTTTTTAGAAATAATAAAATTTTTAAAATAAGTGAGTAAATTTACTTTTTAAGTCGATATGTTCAATTTAATTTTATTCATTAAGATACAAAATAAAAATTTCTGAATTTATATATATGTATTGAATATGTGATTTAATTTTTTTAAATAAAAATCATTAAAGAAAATAAGTGAATTTTTTTAACATATTTTGTGAGATTTTGAAATTAATTTAAAAAATTAAAATTTTTGTTATTATTATTATCTTTTAATAACTAATTTAGATGGCTAAATCTCTTAATTTAAAATTGAAGATTTAAGGAAAGTTGAGAGATTGAATCTTACTTTTAACCAAATGTTTAGATGACTAAACTTCTTGACTTAAAATAAGAGAGTTATAAAAAGTTGAGAAATCGAATCATATTTTTAATTAAATATCTTAATCTCGTAATAGAATATTTTATCATTTAATTTATGCAACAACAATATTAAATTAATTATTAAAAAATTTTATGTACCTATTATTTTGCTCGGATCATATTGCAATTTTTTTTTTAATGGTTTTGTTGGATATATATGGATGGAAATATCATAAACAAATACAACATGGTGAATTTAAACTCCCCAAATGCACCATATTTTATTGATAACCATTCCTCTCAATGAGTAAAAAAACAGGGTTGTTTCGAAAAAAAAAAACAGGGAAATCTTATTTAATGAAAAGGTGGGCGGGCATTTCTTTTTGTCCTCGCAATAAGGTTGTCTTATTCTACATATGAAAATCTAAAAAAAAATGATAAATGCTTAAATCAATTAATATGCAAAATTCATATGAATATTATGTATTTATTTTGAATTTTAAAAGGAAAAAAAAAACAACACTTTTCTTTTTTTTTTTTTTTTAGCAAAGGCATGAGGGAATTTGATGATGATAATTTATGTGACAGAGATGTTTAAAAGTGGTCAAACATTTCATGGAAATGAAATTGGTGGTTGGTAAATCTAAAGATAATTAATTACAAACTTTGCTAATTATGGCTTTTTTTTTTTTGGATGATTGTGCAGTGCATGCATCACATATATAGGATACTACACAGTACGATACATTTGCTCACTGTTATTGTAATTTGTTGTCATCTCTAGATAGGAAGGAAATCAATTACTACCATTGTTGTGTATTTTAGCAAGACATATAAGAGCTTTAATACGTTGTTTTATGTGCACGATTACTATGCTCAATAATGACTTTTTATTACTATTTCAATTCAGTACAGAATTTTAGAATTTTTTTTGGGTCTTCAAAACTGTAATTAGTTGTTCACAAAAAAAAAAAAGTTTTTTTGATATATTATTAAATTATAAAAAATTTAATTAATTTGAATCAAACTAAATAAATTTATAAAGAAAAATTTTATGGTTACTTAAATTTTAATTACTTTTATTTTATTTTATTTTATCATTATCATTATAAGATAAAAATATATTTCATCATGATAAATGTTGATAAAATATATTTTACTTTATAAAAAATCAAGTAACCATAAAATGTACCCATTTATAAAAAATCTCTCTATAAATAAAGTTTAAATTCAAAATTTCATTTCAAAGATTTAATTTTTTTGATTTTTTTTTAACTTTTAACTCTTTTGTATTAAAAAAATAAATATTTATAAATTTATTTTTTTATAAATTCATCCTACTTGATGGGACTAGGCACTTCTTTTGCCATTTGAATGTAAAAATTCTTGTGGAGGCAGATGGAATTTAAAGTTTAATGAAATACGATTCTCTTTTAGCCAAAGAATTTATGAGAATTTGTACAATTGGAAAAAAGGAAAATCTGATTCCTTTTTTTCTGGTGTATTTTGAAAGTTCATCTTTAACATATTAGACTAAAATGAGATTATTCATCTTTAAAATTTTTCCAGAAAAAATTTAACTTAATTTTATATGATTAATTCAAGCCAAACATATCAATATTATTAATTGATATTTAGTTTATTAGCAATGATTTAATCCGACAAGCGATAGCCTTACAAGACAAAGTCAGTAGCCTAACTAAAACAATTAGAAAGAGAAAAAAAAAAAAAAAAAAAGGAGGGAAATCAATGAGATATATAAGACTTCTGTGCCAACAGAATTTTCTGCAAATTTTAACTTAGATTCTTGACTTTTGGCATATCTCTGAAAAAGAAAATTGATAGAACTATCTACTACCATTCTTCCTCTTATTTTCTAGTTACGTTTCTCTTCTTATTAAAGCCGTGAAGCTTAAAGTACCAACTCATCTTCATGCAATAACACAAAATACATCTTAATTTGAGAAGTTTTTTTTTAAAAAAGTATATTAATATATTTAACAATCCAATATTCATATAGTAATGTATCATAATATAAATTTATCTCAAACAGTTTTATGTTAAAAAAAATTATTTTTCCACCACAAATTTATCGGTATCGATAGCCATAAGAGCTATGTCTATATATTTTAGAGTTTGAACCAAATAAAACTATAATGGGTAAAAATCACTCTCAACAAATATATTTTTTATTTTTAAAAAAAATAATTTTATTGATTCAAACTACTAATATATCCAATGAAACACATATATAAATTCGCTAAAAATCATAATAATAATCAAGTTAATACCATAATAAATCAGCTTAAAACCTATAAATTTAATAATACTATAATGATTAGAATGTATATGACTCCAGTTTTATAATATATTAATGACTACCTGATTTGTTGTTTTTGTATCTGTCTGATAAAATATGTTCGTCTGAATAGTCCAAATACAAATAAAAAGCTACAATAAGACTACGAAATCACAAAAAACAAAATAAACTCATCTATGTGAAATAACCACTTATTTAATAAATAAATTGATAAAAGAGGTGTAGAGCGGTGCTTTCAGGCCAAAAATGATCAAAAAATCACCCCTCCTTACTTGAGTGATTGAAAAAACAAAAGAAAATATTGAGAGAAAAGGATACTAGGTTTTTTTTTTTTTTTTTTAATATATTGTCTTTATATATAAAAATTGAACTTAAAATTTAAAGATGTTGACAAAAATTTATTTTTTAAGACACGGCTAATGCTACTAAAGTTTTTTCTATTTACATAAATAAGCATAAAAAAATGTTAGATTTGACATACCATGATTCAACAAGGAAGAAAAAAAATTGTAATAACTTGTTATAGCAATATTTGTGATTAAATATATGTGTAATTAGCAACCAAATTATATATGATCGTTTTGACAAACCTGCAATTTATTAAATTACAAAATTTGCAATCTCTCAATGTCATGCCAATGCTTGTCTTTGTATTTATTTTTCTTGTTTGTGCAATTCTTTGGTCTCAGCACACCATATATGACATCAGTTAATTAAGTCATTTGTATTATTTTTCTTTCATTGCGGCTAATCCATTTATTTCAATCCTTATATATATAAGTGTTATGCATACATTCAAGCAATTGCATATATAGTTTATCCGAATTATTTTTGTGTATTTTATCAACATTAATTTCTACTCCTGATATCTAGAACATGAAGAAACATCAAATGTGATGGCTAAATTACTCCATCCATTTCCATACATAGTCAAGAAGTGATTGCAATTTCTGAGTTTTTATCAAAACAAAACTCTCTGTATAACCAACAACAACAGTTTAAATCAACTGGTATGAAGTAGTTCTCATTTAAACGATGTTTTAAATTCGAGTTATGATATATATAATTACGTTAAATAAGTTATTGAAAGATTTTTATCATTTTTATAGTTCTGTCTAACTCAAATCAAATTAGTAGAAATTCAATAGACTCTAAATATCTTTCTTTTTTCAGAATTATTTTTAGCTCATAAAAAAATATTGAAGGAAAATCATGACTATATATTCTCCTATCAAATGAGTAGGCCCTTGCTGAGATTTTAGAGCTAAAAGTCTTAAATGTTGTTCCTTCAATTCAAATATAATGCTCCTTAATTTTGTCTGTTTAGAAGCTGCTACCGTTTGCAAGTTTCAACCCACATAATAATGGCTGTTGCTGGTACAAGGGTCATGATGCCATTCAAGTTCAGTGGCCATTGACGCCAACATTTCTTGTCTTAAGATTTTGCTGGGAGTTGGATTGTTCTTTGAAATCAAATCGCAGAAGTAATATTCTCAAAAACTAACATCGATTTCTTTTAATTAATCATCAAATGATAATGCTCATAGTCTATTTATTTAATTATAATTACTCCTACTTGAAAAAATTCTTTTTATCAACAATGGTTCAATCAGTTAACAAAATCTATTATTGCTTAAACGATATTTGAAATTTGAGTTATGATATATATAATTACATTAAATTAATTATTAAAAAATTTTACTATTTTTATTGTCTTATTTTGGCCGACCAGTAGTTTAGATAAAAAAAAATAAAAAATTTCTTATTTTTTAATTTACTTTATTTTCTAAAAAGTCATTCCATTGAATTTATATTCTGAAATCATTATATTTATTTAAAAATTAATGCACAATTTAATACATAGTATTATTTTTCATTTTAAATATATGCTAGGTCTGCCCACGTATTGTCTTTCCATGCGAAATTTTTTAGTATATAATTTTTGCGGCCATGATTACTTATTCTTTTTATTTATTTATTTTTTTTTTGTTTTAATTCACAAGCAATTCACATTATGCTTGTGAATGGGAATAAGCTTAAAGGTTGGTGAACCATTTTCCAATCACTGACCATTAGTTAAATAAAATTTTTATACGTGCATATATATATATATATATATTAGGAAATAATTAGATATTTTATACGTAAATAAAAAAATTTATTTAACTCGTGATATATAATAAATAAACAATCACATTATCATTATCATTATCATTATTATTATTATTAAATAAAAATTTTAAAATTATTTATATAACAATTTAATAGTAACTTAATATAGTTATAATTTATTACAGTTTTAGTAAATTTTTTATTTGAACCATAACACTTTATTTCTTTAATATTTTCGATATTAATACTTTTATTTATATAAAAATTAATATGTAATTTTTAAGTTCAACTAATAATTAAATGATAAATATTAATTAATTTAATTTTAACTCTCTTTTGTTAAATTTTATACAATATCTAAAAACAATAATTATGCTACTTTTCTTATAGAAGATATACTTTCAAACAAATTATATGCTTTATTTTCTATTTATTAATTTTTCATTTATAAAAATATATACTTTTGAAACAAATTATATATTTTTCCTATTTTCATAAAATTTATTGATTTTGATTTTAATTATTTTTCGTAAAATTTGTTAACATTGATTTTAAAAATTTAATATAATAAGACTTATAAAATTATATTATCTAATTTGATTTATATTAAATAATATATAAGTAGATCTAATTAAAATAGAAAAATATATATTTTTAACAAAATTATCACTAAAATTTTAATTAATTTAATTTTGTTAGAGACAAAATATAAACTAACGTAATTAAAATAGTAAGCATACTTTCAATTAAATTAGAATTATATGTTAATTAATTTTATTTTTATTAGAAATAAAATAGAAATTAACCTAATTAGAATAAAAAAATATACTTTCAATTAAATTATAATTAATTTAATTTTGTTAGATATAAAAAAAAAAGTTAACCTATTGAAATAGAAGTATGTTTCCTAATTAAAATAGGAAACATAAATTCAATCATCTTAAAATTATATTAATTTTTTTAGAGATAAAATAAAAGTTAATCTAATTAGAATAAAAAAAATATAATTTCAATTAAATTAGAATTTTTTTTAGAGATAAAATAGATGTTAACCTAATTAAAATAGGAAACATACGTTCAATTAAATTAAAATTATATTTTAGTTAATTAATGTTTTATTAGAGATAAAATAGAAGTATGCCTAAATAAAATAGAAAATAAACTTTTAATTAAATTAATTTTATTTTTATTAAAAAATAATTAAATTATCTAATTTTTATATAATAATGAGTAAAAATTTTTTTATAATTTTATCTATTTTCTTTTATACATTTATATATATTATGGGTATGAATATATATCGAAATAAAAATAGTTAAAAAACATCAATAACAAATAAATCCAATTAAAACATGCGATTTGAAAATTTCTAATGTCAACAAAACATTGTCTAGGCTTGCACAAGTGCACGCACGTGATAATATATTAAGTACTATGTTATTTTCTGATAAAGAGGCGAAAATTAATGGTGAGTAGTATGAAAACTCTATTAATCTCTATGCAGATTAATGCAACTCCAAGAAAACCTAAATTTCAAAAATAGCGGCTTGCTTGTTATTTTCTGATCAGATATCCATGAAATTCAACTATTTAATTTTCCAATTCAGTACTTATACTTTTATTTTTATTCATATTAAACCCTTATCCTTTTATTAATCCCTTCAATAATTATAATTTCAAAAATTTTAATCAACTATGTTATAATTTTATTATTTATATTTTATTTTTAATATAAAGATTATAAAAATACTATTAAGTGTCAAATACTTTTATGAAAATTAAATGTAAATTATATAATTGTAATTTATTGGTTGACAAAAGTTGTATCTAATATTATAAAAATAAAAACTTAAGAAAGATTCTACAAAATTTTATTTTAGTAGAATTGCAATTATATAAATTAAATTTAAATAAAATAGTATTTTTATAATTTTATATTAAAAATAAAGTATAAGTAATTAAATTATAATATAGTTGATGAAAACTTTTAGAATAATATTTATTGAAGGGGTTAGTCTTATTAAAATAAAAGTAAAAGGACTTAATATCCACAAAAATAAAAGTATAAGGGGTTAATCTGAATAAAAAATAGAGAGAGTAAATAAAAAATAAATAAAAATATAAAAACTCAATATATACAAATAAAAATAGAGAGGGTAAATTAAGAAAAAAAAATACAGGAGTAAAATATGAGTTATTTCTATTTTGTAATTTCAATTTCACAAGTTCCCAAATCTTTAAGAAAAAAAAACCTTTAATGATAAACTCTATCTTATTAATGCTACAATCATCTCTCATATATAAATTCTAATATGATGTTGTCATAATTTTAAATCGGTTAAGAGACGAGAAAATTGAATTTTTATAAATTTAAAATTTTTTCTCCCTCTCTGAAGTACATTTTTCTTTAAAGGGCAAAACTTATAGAAATGAGATTATATCCTCTATCAAAGTCAATTCTAATGGATATATGGATCAACATCACCCTGATGCAAAATCTATTTGAGGTTATCTCATGATACATTTTAATTAAGAATTTAATTCCTAACACACGTTTTCTTTAAATATATGAAGTTTTCTGCTTTTTAAGCATATGTTTCTCTTGTTTTGTTTCCTTTTTTTTTTTTTTTTTTTAATTTAGCATTGACAAATTAAGCATTGTTTATTAAATGATAATCATGTCAATCATGGTGTACTTAGTGACCTATCCAATGTTGTTACTTGTTGTTATCATATATATATATATATATATATATGAAATGAAATCTATTAGCCTTTTATTTATTTATAGTCAACCAAAGATGTTAGCATTTAATCATTTGGAGTCATTTAACCACCCTGTTAATCTCTCATTTATAACTAATTCCTCTTTATCTAGCTACATCCTTCTGCTTAGATGAAGAAATTTCCTCACAAATTGTTAATTAGGTTTTTGGTACATAAGCAGCATAATTAAGCAAACAATAATTGTGCTTTCAAGAATATCATTATCAACTCATTAAAGCTAATAATTATATTCGAAACTAAATCCCCTAATGCTTAATTTTTTTTCTTTTGTGAAATTTATTAACAACACACATTTTAAACCACTATTTACAGATTGTGTATTGTTGTGGCCAAATAGTCAAGTTCTTCCAGATAATAGCGGAGGATCTAATATTTAGTCCCCCTTCCCTCTCTCCCTTTTTGTAATGGCAAAAAAAAAAAAAAAAAAAGCCATCATAAAAATCAGAGAGTAAAATTTACGTTAAAATTCTGAATAATCGATATGTACTTCGATTATCTTTAGTATTAACAGATACAACAAAATATATTTTAATCATTTAGTGATACGTTAGTTAGAGACATACTTTTAAAATAAACATCATGAATTTATAATCGAATACATCAATCTAATACAAGAGTCAAGATAACACGAAGAACCTTAACTACCGCAATCATAATGTTCAATTGGCAGTGATTAAAATGTTGAAAATGTGAATTGAATAAAATATTAAGCAGTTGAGATTGTCTTATTTAATAATATATAAGGAAATTGCCATGTTTTGTTATGGTGGTTTTGAATAATGAAATTTTTTGGAAGGTAAACAAACAACTCAATTAAGCAAAGAATAAAGAGTTTGCTAGTGTGAAGGTAATTAAGTTGTAATTTTTTCTTTTTTAAAAACATTTTATGGTGAAAAAGTTCAAATTCTATTGTCGTAAATTTAAAAGTGAAGAATTATTTCTTATCTTACTATTTTTAATTTAAAAGGAAAGATCTGTTCCTAATTATATCCATCAATATTCAGATCATATAATATTTCTATTAAAAAAAAAGTATAAAGAGCTTGTCAATGATACACATACTATAATAGTCTATAGTTGAACAGTTTCGAGCTGTCTACTTCAGAAGATTTGGAAATATAGCATAAGCATCATTAATTATCACACAAGCTGGAATGTAGCATGAGCTTTGAATTTAAGCCAAAGATTCTAAAAAATTTAATAATGTTTATCGCAAAAACATATGTTATTATCATGTGAATTTCAGTACATATATTGATTATGAACAACTATTGGCATCAATTGCGGTCTTAAATTAATTTTTAAAATTTTTTTATTATTTTTATAGTCAAATCTGGATTGAACTGAATTAATTAAACTTCAGTATATTGTGGATATTGGTGAAAACCAAAATGATTTTCACAAAGAGACAAAATATGTATAAAGGGCAATTGCCTGTTTCCACAGTTAATTTTCAAGTGAATTTTCTAGTCAATTTCATGAACCAAATGCTACCAGATGCACCCGTATTTTTAAAAATAAAACAACACAGAATAGGTTACAAGGATAATTGTTGTCAACCTATTGCCTACATTAAAGTAGCATTATGCTAATGCATAAAAATTGAATAGATTCCATAGGACATTTGCACAAAGACGCAGAAAGGACAGAACGGAATTGAAAGAAACAGATGATTCACTGTTAAACTCATAATTAACAACAATTAGATGAGTTCAATTAATAATTGCTCATAATGGGGTTGCTTCGAACTTACCGCTGGCTGTTGGCCCTTGGTATTTTGCCCAACAGCTGCCAACCGTAGCAACCAAGAAGAAGATGCCAAGGCCTAAACCTTTATGTTTAACCTTTTCTTCTTTTAAGTTTTCAGCACAATGTAAAGCCTCAGCCCAGAATCTAAACAGAATGCAGATGCGTCCAACTCCCTACGATATCATCCCTCCCTCAATAGAATAAACTATTGACATCGACAAGGACTTAACTTATGCACAATATCCCAGCTCATGGTTTAGAGCAGCTTGCAAGCTTGCTGGTTGCTTTACTACCTTCTTTGTATTCTTTTGTAGTTGCTTTCTGCAAGAGATTCAAGTTCTGCATAACACCCTTGACCTTCTTAGCACTACCCTTCAATAAACTTCACTTTCAGAGTGGCCTAGATTGCAAACCCTTTTTGTAGCTGTAGTTCTCCAAGAGATTCAAGTTCTGCTTAACATCCTTGACCTTCTTAGCTAAACTGCCCTTCAATAAACTTCAGTTCCAGAGTGGCGTAGATATCAGTCAGAAGTATCATCAGAGTTTAGCTTCATCCATCTAGCAGGATAAGGGTTCAAATTCAGCAAGTGAAGCTCATTCTGTAGAGCATTTCCTTCACCATGTTGGCACTAAGTCCTGCCTGGCTCCAACTGCACTTGATCCCTCTGAAATGTCAACTTAAATTTTCTGTTATCTTTCCTTCAGCAAACTCAAGCTCCTTCCATCACCAGACAGTCATATTGAAGCACACTGATGAACACTGGACTAAAACTAAGAGTACCACCTGATATGCAAAACTTGGCTACAGTTGTATGGCCCCTAACAATATCTCAAGAGATACCATTGTTTCAGAAACTTGAATACAAGAACACGGTTATGGCTAATATATAGTTCTATGAGGGGATATGATGGTTTCGAGGGTGTAAACAATTTTCCATTTTCCAAAAATGGGAAGGGAGAGAATAATATTAAGCATTCTGCCCAAAGACAATGAAACTCTTCAGACGCATGTTTCACTTTCCTAACCCACTCTAGCCTTTTCAAAGGAGAAAAGTCACCCTCACATTAACTGCACAAGCTGAAACATTTAGTAAACTAATTGACCTCCTAGGAAGCACTTGGGAGAACTTTGCCATGTATACTTGCACCATGCATTCCTCTACAGATAAATCTTAGACGACCTGTGTTTCTAATTATATAGCTACCTCCAAGCACCCTGCAATCCGATACTTGAAATTCAGCACAGGAAATATTATAGACTGTAGAAAACTTCTTAATGACTAATTGATTTCCAAACATGCCCATGCATCCCACTTTTTCTCATGTATAGTCAAAGGAACAAGATAATCACCGACAGTGATCTCCACCAAATACAATGCCTTCAGATGCATTGACTTTAAAACAAGCAGTAGTTTGATAATCTCATTCTTATTCTATATTTATTTAGTCCAGAAGCCAGAACTGACTGCAGCATGGGGAGTTGCAAAAGGCTCATGAACAGTTTACTCATCCTTCTTCTTATTGTTTGCTTATTTCCAAATTATTGTAACAATTGCAAATCAATGCTAGATGTTTTACCATTGTTGAAAAACAAAATATTTTGAGGTGACATTAAGGCTCACAAACACAAACCTGTTTTATTTCACTTGTCTCAAAAAAGATTCCATTTTTCCTCTGTTTCTCAGCCGAAGCAACTGCATCATGGGGCGTTTTGGAACAAGTCCCCAGATCAAAAACAGTTCTGTTTGTGTCTTCTTAATGATGGAATAAGAGCCCCAAAGTATTTGCTCCGCTGACAGAAATGATTCGGGATATTTTTCTCCATCTACAGTGTTGAAAAGACACATTTAATTAGAAAAGGGAGGTCCCAAAAATTAATTTCTCATGTAAAAGAACCAACACACAAAAAATTTTAAAAATTCAAAAAAAAAAAAAAAAAAAAAAGGAACATAACTACTTCTGGTTTAATTCCAGAATCTCAATTATCATATTGACGGGTCTATGTGCCGTGTACACGAACTGAAAAATATAATGCTAAAATTAGATTTCACCTAATAAGCAATTACTAGAATAACTTTTAGATTGTAATTGTAGTCTTCAGCATTTCTTGTGATTATTAAGCTTTGGAAAACTGTCCTGCTAAGCATTCTTTTGTTTTGACTGCATGTTGTTCCTAATCCTAGCAAAGAAGTGGCCTAGTATTTGGAAGAGACTTTATAGTGGACATTAAAGAAAATATTAATATGGAAGACAGAATAAAAGGGCATGCGTTAATAACACCTAGGATGAGGGAAATGTGTAATTAGATAGCATAACTTTCAATCTCCTCAGCAGTGCAGGCTAGCACATAATATAATCCAAAACTAAGTTTTCCCTTAAAGGAGAAAACAGTGGGCAGTATGTATTGTTACTCATAACAGTGTAAGCAGTAAAGTTAATCTATCATTGTGCATCATGACAAAAACAAAGACTTAATTGGAGGAAAAAAAAACAAGTGAAAAGCATGAGAGCTGCAAACCCTTTTTGCCAAAAAAAAAAGTAAACAAGGCAGGGAAATTACTACAAACCTCAAGACAGATATAAGCAAGATGATGTTCACATCTTTTTAGCCCCTTTAAATTTCATGCTCTTACGTTTCTCATTTAGTGCAAAACGTCTTGCCATAGAAGGATTATAATATTTCCTCATGTGCTCAGAGAGCTTGTGGATGGCTCGGAGATCACCGATCTCTGAAAGCTTCCTCAGAAAGGAGTCAAAATTTTTATAAGGCAGTTTCAATCCCTTATTCATAACATCTTCTATCATGAGACATGCATCCTCTACTTTATTGCAACCAAAAAGCCCATCAATCATTACAGAATATGTATCAATGTCCGGACCACAGCTTCTCTTGTACATCTCATTCCAAGTATCGAATGCTCCATCAGGATCATCCATCTTAAAAAACATGGAAATCAGCATATTATAAGTCTGAACACTAGGCAAACAACCCACCTCAATCATGCTTCCATAAAGCCTAAGTGCTTCATCGCTCTTCTTGTTCTCACAAAGAACCTTTAGAAAACAGTTGAAAGTAACAATGTCAGGCGGATAACCTTTGCTTCCCATCTCTTGCAGAATTCTATAAGCTTCATCTATCTTTCCTGCCAAACACATTCCTTCCATCAATTCTTGATAGGTTGAAACATCAGGAAGAGAACCACTGTTTATCATATGCCCCAAAAGCTCAAAGCATTCATCCATTCTATCATTCTGGACAAGAGCAACAATCAAGATTGCATAAGTTTTTGCAGTTGGAGCAGACAAGCTTGATCCTTTTGTCCTCATGAACTCAAAAAGTTCAGCTGCTTCTGTCACCATCCCTGCCTTACAGAAACTGTCAATAGCAGTGTTATAGGTAAAATTGTCTGGGGTATGACCGAGTTGATTCATTTCCTCTAAAACTTTCATTCCTCTAGTTGGGTTCCTAACCCTACACCATCCAAAGAACAATATATTGTAAGTATTAGCATCAGGCTTCACCTTGTTCTTCATCCTCTTAAACAATACTTCAGCATCTTCAACCAGACAACACTTGCAAAGAGCATCCAATAGCAAGTTAAACGCATTGATTTCCGGCTGAGTCTTCACCCTAATCCTCTTCTTCTTAGCAAATTTCTGAACATGTGTCAAGAATTTCTGAGTATAATTTCTCAAAATCGTTAACAAAACCTCAACAGGAACGACATTCTTGTTATTCCTTTTCATATAATCAAGCATATCACAAACTATTCGAAACTGCTTCACCTTATACTTAGTACTAGTAAGAATGTCCATCATTTCATTATAAGCAGGAGGCTCATGAGTATAATTTTGTTGGTGCCCAGCCCACATAAAGAATCTAAAAGCATTCTTTTCCTCAAAATGAAGTCTTTGCAGTGTCTCAACAACCAAATCAGTAGTCAATTCTAAACCAAGCTGGTCAAGGGCACTCTCCATATGAACAGAAATATCCATAACGATTGCATGCACCTTATCAGCATCAGTATCCCTAGTACTAATTCTACTATCAAAGGTTTGTTCTGATGAAGCAATTAAAGAACAAAAAGACCGCATACTAGCAGATGAAGAAGAAGCAATAGCAGGCAAAGAATTAGAAGAAAATGAACTGGGTAAATCTAAACAAGAAGTATGAGAAAATGATTTACCCACAAATCTAAAGATAATAGAATCGTACAAAGAAGAAGAAGAAGAACGATTATATCTTTTGGCAGAAAATAAATATGAACAAATTCTCCTCATTATAATCTGTGTATTGTACAATTGATGTGAAGAAATGATAAAAAATAAAAAATAATAAAAAAAAATTTATTGAATCGAGAAGGGCAATGAAATACCAGACGGAATATGATTATTGGCTGGCGGAAATGGCTCTGTCCGGTTGATTTCAGTCGAGGATTTGAAGAAGAAGCAGCAGCTTATTTTTGCTGTGTCCTGGTACAGTCTCTGTCTTCTGCGTGAAATATATTCATTATATATTGTGGGCTAGTGCCTAGTTCACAGCCCAAACATACCCAATTGCATAGGGTTGGGCCTCAATATTCTATATGTAGGTTTTTTCATAAATACCCAAAACACAACCAAAATAACAAAAATGCTCTAAATATTCTAAAATTAGATGCATGTCCTATACCATAAATATAATTATGCGACTACCCCCCTTATTCCATTGGTGATTTGCGCATCTTTCTTCTTCCTTTTCCTTTTCTTTTTTCCTTTGTTTTTGCGGCAGACATTGCAATTTCATGCCTGTAATGCCAAAATCTCATTACCTCAAGAGCTCCGCTTCCTCCTCCAAGGCATGGCCCTCATCTCTAGCTCCCATTGCAAGTGTAATTCAGGTATGTAAGCAGATGTGTTGAAGATCCTTTTATGTGTAGAAACCCAAGTTTAAAATGGTTTTCAGTTTTGATTAATTAAGTTTAGAATAACAAGTGGGTTAGGTTTAGAAATTATCATGCTTACATTTACAACCAACCACAAATTGTGCCTTTCTTTTTTATAAGCATAATTGCATATATTTGAGCTTAATTATATTGATTCTTGTGGGATTTTCTCCTTTTGTTGTTTGATTCAATTTTTTTGACTGTTTTGGTGGAAAATAAATTCTCGATTTTGTTTCCTAAAAAAAAAATCTGGATTTTATTTGATAAGAGCATAGTTATGTTCTATTTATTAGTTTCTGAAGGGAATCAAAGTGTAGTTTGGCAAAATTTATTAGTGATTTCTTGGTTGGTGTCACAGAGTTACGAATTGTTTTATTTTTATTGAAGAAGATCAAGATCTTTATGTTTTGAAGTGAGCTTTATATAGTGATGATGCTTTGGTTTTCATGATGAGTAGTTGGAAGTAAAAATTATGCCAACATTGATAGGTTTCAAGTTTGGTCAAGAGTCTAAAAAGGTGTTAGATTTACACAATTAATGTCTAAATGAAGACCGTTGATATTTACAAAATGTGTTAGACCTTAGTATAACTATGGTTTGTAGAACACTGTTATTTATTCTCCTTGGGTTTATCTTATTAATTTGGTTGTTGTCTTTAAAATAATTTAAAATTTATAGAACTTTTATAAGGTATTGATGGACAATAAATTGCATGTTAAGTCTATCTTTATTTCTTTTTTATGCATTAAGAGTTCAAATTTAGAATATTATTGTTAGGCAATTTCCGTAAGTGCACGGTTCGCAACAAGTAGTAAAGTTCAAGTATCGAGTATTGTTCCCACGAGGAGATTGATACCAAGTACTAGCCGTAATTTTATCTCCACAAGCTAACAAAATAAATTTAATTGAAATAGGAAACTATATTAACTAACAAAGATAAATTCTAAACAAAAATTCAATAATAAAAAAATAGAGCCTATATTCGCTTCACTAGATACTTACTTGAATTACAAGATTTAATTTTAATTCAACTTGTTAATACAATCAAGGGTAAATTAATCAAATTACTTAAAATCTCTTTTGAGATCATTCAAGCATGTCAAAACTAATTACTGCCTATTTTCTTGGTCAAGTAAATTAATTAAAACTCATTAAGTTTATTAGCAATTTAATACTCCCCGAAGGATTCATATACTTTCGTGATCGAAGTTCCTAAGTTTCACAGATCTATGAGCTAATAAATCATGCAACTTTCATTTTCTACTAATTAACCCAAAAGCATGCATTTAATCAGGCCTAAAATTAAATACAAGAACATGTAAAAGGAACCTATAAACTTGACTGAATATTAACTTATTAAATTAAAACATAAAAATCCAAACAAATAGTAGTCTAGCTACACGAATTCAAACCCTGAGTAAATTAATTACACATGATGGAAATAATCATAATCAAAGATATTCCAAACATGAGAACAATTATGCTTGAACACGATTGACTTGAAACTTTACTTCTTCTCTGCTTAAAATATCTCTGAATGTTTATTTGAATCAATTCTCCTTTGCCCAAAATTGATAAATTGATTTTTTTTATAGCCATCTCTTGCTCCCAGAACTTGCCAATTCTAGAATATTCTCATTCTATAATCTTCCAATTTTGAAATCTTCTAAATTTGTAATCCTGAATAAAAGAGGAAGATTTTTCATGAGTGCACACCTAGCGCATGGCCATGCACTAGGGTGTGTATGCAAGTGTGTATGTTAATTTTATGTGCACACCTAGTGCATGGCCATGCACTTGGGTGTGTACTATTCTAAATTTGTGCACAGCCTAATACATGGCCATGTGGTGGGGTGTGCATAGCTTTTTCATGGGGCTTGGCTTTAATCATGCTAGTGCACACTTTCTTGCACAATTGTGTGGTGAAACATGCAGGATTCTTGATGAGCACACAGTCATGTGCTAGCATGTGTACATAATTTGTGTAGAGAGACTTTCTAGACACGGTTGTGCACTAACTTCAGTTCACAAAACTGCAACAAATAATTTAATTAGATACTATAATGCACTTAATTATTAAACAATTGTGCAAATGTATTATTTAAAATGCAAATTAAATAATATTATGCTAAATGCAAGTAAAATTAATAACAATTAAATAAACTTATAAAAATATATTATAAAACCAATAAAAATGCTCCTAAATATATTATAAAACCAATAAAAATGCTCCTAAAATTATATGTATAAATGACACATAACAATTATATTCGTTTAATATTAGGGTTTACATGTAATATAAGCAAAGTTATGCATTCTGTTATTTATCTAATCTATTGAACAACTAGAAAATGGTGTCTTATGATTGTTTTAGATCCTAGCCTCATCCTAGACATGCTTATAATATAAGAACAGACATTTCCTGTTGGAGGTAGACTTAGTAGGATGGCTATCTAAACAATTTTTAATGATTTCAAGGGAAGTGCAACGCTTGTAAGGAAAGAGAAATACTATATATATCCCATTTATGTAATTGCACACCATCTTATTATGTCCACATATCATAAATTTTCCATTCCCCAATTCTCAATTCTTAGGTGCATGACAATCTATTCCAATACCGTGGTCCCCTTTTATTTGTAGTAGTAGTAGTAGTAGTAGTAATAATAATAATAATAATAATAATAATAAAGTATTCTAAATTGATAAAAACATATCTAAATTTATCGTATCAGAAACTTAAATTAAATGTGTGCGTGTGTGTATATATATATATATATACATATTACTATTATAATTTTATTAATATTAAATGTGAATATTTAAAATATAACTATACATAATTCTATAATAATAATAATAATAATATATAATAATACTAATTATTATTATTATTATTATTATTATTATTATTATTATGATTATTATTATATGTAAAACAGTATCAGAAACCCAATATAAACCAAAAAGTAACAGAAACAAAAAAAAATAATATAGCAATATGCTTAACACTTTGTTCACCAATAACACCATATTGATTAGAAAGAGACACAAAATCATCCTTTTCAACAACCTAATAGAAAAAAAAAAAAAAAGTCACCCATAAAAAAAATACAAAAAAAAAAAAAATAAAAACATACATTTCCACTCAAACAACAAACATCTTTTATAGTAGAATAAATAACATTGAAAAGATAATCAACATCATCAAGTACAATCTCTTGACCCTAAAAATAAAACAACACATCAAAAGCAAAATTAGAAACCAAAATGAAACAAAAAAAGTACTAAATATATATATATATATATATATATATATATATATATGTAAACATGCCAAATTAGAATTATTCAATACTTCATCACCATCTTTAACAGAATTATCTTTAATATTGGAATTACAATAGATATCCTTAGACAATTTCTTATCACTCTTAAAACAAAAATACAAAATAAAGTATTAGAAACCAAACAGAAACCAAAACGATACAAAAATAACAAAACAAAACATACCCCAACAAAATCCTCTAACTCATTACCACAACCAACAATTTCAACAAACTTTAAATCATAAAAACCCTTTTCACAATCAGTAACATCTTCTAAATTAGAACTAGAAGCACCAAAAGTACATCCACCTTTCCCTGCACTTTTAACATAAGATTAGAAACTAAAAGTAAACTAAAAAGCAATAAAATTAAATACATGCTACCTAATAAAAGAAATCCTTTAACTTATCACTATTACCAATAGTTTCAACAAACTCTAAATCATAAGTACCCTTTTCATAACCAGCAACATCTCCTAAATTAGAACTAGAAGCACCAAAAACACATCCACATTTCCTTGCACTTTTAAAACAAGATTAGAAACTAAAAGTAAACCAAAAAGCAATCAAATTAAATACATGCTACATAATAAAAGAAATCATTTAACTTTTCACCACCACCAACAGTTTTAACAAACTTTGAATCATAAACATACTTTGAATCATAAACATCCTTTTCACAACTAGCAACATCTCCTAAATCAGAACTAGAAGCACCAAAAACACATCCACGTTTCTTTGCACTTTTAAAACAAGATCATAAACTAAAAGTAAATCAAAAAACAACAAAATTAAATACATGCTAACTAATAAAATAATGGAGATGTGGGGGTATTGATTCTTGTAGCTCTCACATGCTAAGTAAGTGCTCTACCATTTAAGCTACACCCATCTTCATTATTCATTTACTGACACATTATTAAATTAGGTTATGATATGTTTCAAGATTGGTTCTTCAATTTGAAGTTATAAGGCATTATTTTGTATTTTACAAACACATTAGATTACTTGAAATTTTAAAAATGTCAAAATTATATTTTTCGTACTTGAAATATATTGATAAATTGATTCTATTTTAGAATCATTAGAAATTTAAATTATGATTTTATTTTTCTTACCTAGAGTTCTATTATAGCTTTTTAGAAATAATCATGTTGGTCCAATTATAATGAATGTTGCATGTTTTACACATTAAGAACTTGAAATAATCAATTATATATATAATTTGTTGCATGTGAGTTGCTTGTATTTTGCCTATCACATTTTGTGTATTTTGATAACTCACTTGAGGAATTTATGAAATAAAATCTCAAAAAATATATTAGCTAATGCTTCACTAATATAAAAAAAAGAAAAATTAAGGAAAATATTTTTTTTAAAAGAGAAAAAAAAGAAAAAATTTATAAAAAAAGGAAAAGGAAAAGTAAAGAGAAAATAAAAATAAAAAAATAAAATAAAAAAGAAGGGAAGGAGAAAAATATAAGAAAAAAGGATAAAATAAAAATTTATAAAAAAAGAGAAAAAAATAAAAATAAAAACCATCAAGAAATTAATAAAAAAACAAAAAAAAAAAAGTAGAGAAATAAAAAAGAAAAATATAAGTACATTTTTAAAAATATAAAAGACACTTTTATAATTATGATAGGATAGATTTATAAAAAATGAAAATTTGAGATATTTTTATTGACAACATTTAAAAATGGGGTATTTTTATAAATGTCTCTATATATTTTTAGAGATTTTTTAACTAATATTTTTTTAAAATACTGCATTCACAATAAAATCTTTCAAAAAAAGAAAAGGTTTGTACAAATAACAACTTAATAATAATTTGATAACAACCACTAACTATAAACACAAATATTAACAACAATTAAAGATATGTTTGGTTTCTTTCTAGTTGTTGTTACTTCTTTTTAGTTTTTTCCTCATCATTGTGTGGTTGAATTTATTTATTTAGTAAAAAACATGGACAACAACAAAAAAAAAATCATAATTTCACAAAAAATAAAAATCATATTCATTGAATTTATTTAGTAAAAAATTATATATTTCACTTTTAAAAATTTTTACTTACTCATTTACTTTAAAATTTGTAACATTTAAAAAAAAATCAAATAACTAAAAACAGAGTTAAAAACTAAAAATGAGTAAAAAAAAATGGACAAGAATCTGAAAACAACTAGAAAAGAAAAAACTAAAAAATAGCAATAATAACCCAAAAACAAGTAATTTGAATAGCTATATTTGCCCCATTTACATAGCGTAAATAGAGTAGAAAAAAACCATTATATTTTAATAAATTTATTGTGTTAAAAAACAATACAAAATTATGAAGATGTAGGGACAAATTGCTTGCAAAGCATCAACTAAACAAGGAATGATTCCCCGTCCATACTCGTCATCAACGTAGATGGGCACAGCTTCTCTCCATCCTAAAAGCTTGAATTTTTGCGCTAATGGCATCGACTTGAAGAGTCATTTCGTGCAGCTGATAGAAGTAAGAGAAGGGCTTGTTGCAGAATATGATAAGATGGGTATTTGAGCTTTTTCCCCAAGATCAATTACGAAATCAGCTTGCATTGATATTGTCGGCCTATGATCCTTGCATTTTCATATTTTTTAACAAGTCAAGAGCTGTGTTTTGAACAGAAATTTAAATAAATAATTGATTAAAATTGAAAGAATACTGACAAATATATGAACTGTTAATGAATTGTTTTCGGACGGTAAAATTTTTTAAATAAATAATTTAATGTAATTATATATATTATGATTCAAATTTAAAATCATCCTTAAATGGTAAAAATTCCTTACTAATTAATAGAAATTGATGAATTTTTTTATAATGTATTTAAGAATGTTGTGGCAAAAAAATACCTGAAGAGATAAACTTACAATCTTCAAAAATCTGAGAAAATACCATAAAAATAAAAAAATTAGTGGCATGAAACACATATTGATTGTTTAAAAAAAACCACAGTAAATTTAAAAAATTTAGTCCAAATTTAATGCACAATATAATTTTTTCTATATTTTTTTGGTTTTGTGTCCCCAAAATAGTTCCTTAATGATTTTTAGCTTGGATTTTAAAAGGTACAATTTACTTAGAGAAATTATTACCTACATTGTATATATAAATATATTTTATTTTTATTGATTAAATATAAATTACTTAATTAATGTGTTATAAATATTACTTCAAAATATGATATATCCAATATAAATAAAAATCTCCGCTCACATGTTTTGTTTTGTTAAAAAAAAGTTATTTTCATTATAAAATGATTAAATTTTTTATGAAAAATTCTTGTCTATTTTCAATATAGCCAGCTTTAGTGCTGTATGCCTAGGGCTCCACGAGAGGGGTCTTAAATTTTTTAATAATTATATATATTTTTATATTTATAAATTATTTAATTTTATGTTAAAAATAATAATATTTCAATTAAATTAAAATTGTAAATAAATTTAATATTATCTATTTAAAAAAATTATTAATAGCTTGTTTATTGGATAAAATTATAATATTTTATTAGAAGTATAACTATTTAAAGCATATAAAATTTTATTATAATTATACTTTCTTGAGAATAACTGTATATAAATTTATTGTTTAACATACATATATATTTAATGGTAAATTTGTACTCTATATATTTAAACTAAAAAATAAAATTGACATAAAGTATTTCTACTATTTTTTTTGCTTCCCTTTATTTTAATATATATATATATATATATATATTACTAAACTTCCAATACTCAATATATTGAATTTATTGCTTTAATTTAGAATGACTCCCATAATTGATATACAAAAGTTATGATATTTTAAATGCTTATTTTTATAATATTTTAATCTTTTTTTATAAAATTATTTGATTCTTAATTTTTTATTTATGTCTTAATTATTTTTTTAAAAAATTCAATCAAATTATATATCTTCTTATTTTATTTTCATTAATTAAGCAAAGTAAAATAACTAATTTCTAATAATATATTTATTTTTATTATTTTATGCAGATAATAGCATACAATTTTTTTTCTTTGAATAACTAAGAGATCAAAAAGAGAGTAGAAAATCAAACTCATAACCTCATTTTATAATATTCAACACCTGAGTCACTAGTCTATGAAGAGAGGACATAATAACATATCATCTTATCATCAAGAAAAATAATAAAAAAAATATATAAAGAAGGTGATGTTGTTTCTTTGTATTTTTATAGTTATTTTATTATATCAAAATAATATTAACATATGTAAATTATCATTATTATTTTGCATAAATTGTCTACTGGAAAGTATGAATCTAAATTTGAAAAATGTAAGAAAAAGAGAAGAAGATTTGAAGAACTAATTCAATGCACTAAATAAATTTGTAATTAATATACTAAACAATTTTTATAATTCAATCTCAAATAATTCTAACATTTTTTATATTATATTAAATAAATTTGCCTAGGGTCCCAGACATCTTTGAGCCACCCGTCCATTTGATGATTAAAGTTATAATACATACTCCAATTGTTTTATATTTAATTAAAAATAACACATTTCTTTGTATTACAAGTCTAATTATTAGATATATATAGTACTTAGAGTAGACAAAAAATTTTAATTTTTTTTTATCATGCGAGCTATATATATATTTTATTTCAGCTAGAAAATTTAAAGTAGTTACTTCTAGTGAAATGTTTCAATTTTATTCTAACCGAAATAATATTTTACATTACGATTTATTTTTATTGTTTTTGTTTTATAAATTTATTAATTATAATGAATATTCTTATATCAATATATTTATATGATATAAATACAAAATGATTACATTAATATTTTTAAATTTAGACTTTTAAAATAATTACTAGCATTATTTTATTTATATTTATTACTTTATTTTAATGATATATTATATTTATTGTACTCATAGTTGTCAAATCGAAAAATGAAATTTTCAATTTATGAATCGGGAATCAAATAGAATCATAAAATTTAGTTCATATTAATAATATTAATTAAAAATAATATATTAAATATAATAAAAATAATACAATTTACAGTGACAATTATATATATATATATATATATATATATATATATATATATGTATATATATATATATAGTTAAAGAAGAAAGTTAAATATTAAAGTCAATACTATAACTATATTATTAATTTTTTTACTTTAAAAACACCATATGAAACTTGAAACAAATTGTTAGTGTGAAAGAAACAAATCAATAAAAGAAATAATATAAATCTAAATCAATGTTATTAGTTTTCTAAATTAAAAGAAGAATTATAAGCCAAGTTATGAAATTGATTATATTTGTTAGCCTTGTTAAGTTAAGGAAACACTTCAGAAAAAATAAATTAGATTTATATTTTTATTATAGGATTTTTTTTTTCCTTTTTACATTTGAATACTCATATTCGATATCTTATAAGATTCAATTAATTTAGATTCGATTTAAAAAAAAATTATAAAATGATAAAAATTTATTTTAAAAATTTTAAAATAATTATATATTCAAAATTTGAATCTAAAATCCCTAATTAACTCAGAAGAGTTTCGGACAAATTTATTCAATAAATGTAATATTTCGTTCAGTGAGTTTTTCCCACAAAACGCAAAGCTTCTGATTGGAACGTGAACACGTGGCATTCTTGAGAACAGATAATCTTATATGTGGGCAAATCATCCACATGCCATCCTTCTACTGGCTCCAATGGTCTTAACATGCATGCCAAAAATCTCCTCCAGATAAACTTATGCTTGTGATTGTGCCTGTGCCTGTGCTGTCCTGTCTGAAAGAAAATAGTACCCTCATAATAGCACCACCCATCATATGAAAAATTAAGTTTTAATGGCAACTTCAAGGTCTCCAGATTGGTCAATTGCTTCTTCCATTAGTTCTTCCAGAAAATCCCACAAGATCGTCATCTTCACTCCTCCATGGAAGACCCCTTCATTTCTCTCCTTCCCATGCTCTTCCAGTCTTCCCCTTTTCCAACTAAACTCTTCAAGTTGCCCTTCTCCAATCTTGGAAGAGCCTTCCACAAATTTCCCTGTCATTCATGTCGACTTCAGAGTTCAAGATTCTCCGGAATATGATCCGGTACTGGACTCGGAGAATTCAAACCAATTCTTGCGGGGAGTGCTTCAGGATCCAAGAACAGAACATTTAGCTTATGAGTACTACAAGAAAGAAACAGAGAGGCAAGACTTTATACCAGAAAAATCAATGTTGAATCTTCTAATAAGGTACATGATACAGTCGAATAATTGGGATTTGATTTTATCAGTTGCTGATGATTTCAAGAAATACAATGTGTTACCTGATAAGAATACGTGTTCAAGACTTGTTTATAGTTGCATTAAAGCTAGAAAATTCAGAATTGTAGAATCTTTACTTGAGTGTTTCAAATCTCATAATGAAGTTGCTGTCTTGGCTTTTGATTCAGCAATGAGAGGATATAATAAGCTGCATATGTATAGTAGAACAATTTTTGTGTACAAGAAAGTAAAATCAGCGGGCATTTTAATGGATTCTGAGGGTTACTGCCATGTAATGAAGGCATACCAGAGAATTGGTGATACAGAGAAGGTTGTAGCATTGTTTGATGAATATGAAGGTAGAAAATTAAAACATTCAAGACCAGTCTTAGCCCAAATTTATAGGGTATTATGTGAATCCTTAGGGAAGTCAGGCAGAGCTTTTGAAGCTCTTGAACACTTTGGAGACATGAAAAAGAAAGGCATTTTGGGGGATTCTCGAATTTACGCTTCTTTAATCTCTTCATTTGCAAGAATCCGAGAGGTTCAGATAGCTGAAGAGCTGTTTCAAGAAGCTGAAGAGAATAAAAAGTTAACGGATCCTGAAATTTTCTTGAAACTTGTGTTGATGTATGTAGATGAAGGGCTATTGGAGAATACTCTTGAGATTGTTAAGGTGATGAAGCGAGTAAAAATGAGAATATGTGATTGCATATTCTGTGCAATTGTTAATGGATTTGCTAGAAGGAGAGGGTTTCGTGCAGCAGTGACAGTTTATGAGGAATTGAAGTCTCGTGGCTGTGAGCCTGGACAGGTGACTTATGCTTCGATAATAAACGCATATTGTCGAAGTGGGTTGTACTCTAGAGCTGAAATGGTGTTCTTGGAGATGCAGGAAATAGGATTTGACAAATGTGTAGTGGCATATTCCAGCATAATTGCAATGTATGGAAAGACAGGAAGGATCAGAGATGCAATGAGGCTCGTAGCGAAAATGAAAGTAAAGGGTTGCCAACCGAATGTATGGATATACAATTCATTGTTGGATATGCATGGAAGAGTCAAGAACCTGAGGCAGGTGGAGAAGCTATGGAAGGAGATGAAGAGGAGGAAAGTGGCTCCGGATAAGGTAAGTTACACGAGTGTGATTAGCGCGTACAACAAGGAGAAGGAGTTTGATATGTGTGTGAGGTACTACCATGAGTACAGAATCAATGGAGGTGTGATAGACAAAGCAATAGCAGGAATCATGGTAGGTGTGTTCTCGAAAATTGGTCGAATAGATGAGCTGTTGAAGCTTCTTCAGGACATGAAAACAGAAGGAACAAAGTTAGATGGAAGGCTATATAGATCTGCTTACAATGCATTGAGAGATGCAGGGCTACAACTGCAAGCCAGATGGATGCAGGAGACGTTTGAAGCAATGTAATTAATTATGTTTTCTACTGTAATTTTTCCAAGGCAAAATGTATATGTTCTAACATCAGGTTAATTTCAATACCAGCTCTGTTCTTTTTGCTACCAATTTAAGGGGCTTTGTGCTGTGTCTGTAAATAGTCTATTTGTAAATACATATACATAGGAGTATTTTTTGAAAATGTGGATGCTCGTATGCATATATTTTGTTGCTAGCTGCCCTCAGTTTAACAGGAATTTATGCGCACACCATTGCGTGCACAAAAATTGTAGGACAAAAGGAAGGCCATTTTTTCAATTAATTGAAAATTCAAACTACCAAAGCATCATCCATGAATTACACAACACAGACAAGCTAAGAGTGTGCATTCATATATTCAAAATTTTTTCAACATTCAAAACCAAATTCAGTTCAGTTTTTGGTTAATATAAATAAATATATATATAGAAGTTCCGGTTTGTTTAGTTAATTTAGTTTTAACCTAATTTTTTAAAAATTTATAAACTGAGACAAATTAAAAATTGACTACATTTTGCTTATGCTCACCCCTAATAGAGGGTAAATTTTCTCTTTAAATAATGTAAAAATGAATTTCACAAATTAACAAAAAGTAAAATTCAAACTATTTATCTTATAGTTTTTTAAAAATAATAACAAAATATAGTTAAAAAGGGATGAAATATTTCAAGACAGGGGATTTGCTGTTGGTAGGTGATTGAATTAGGACAATACCAATAACCATCCAAAACAACTATTCTCAATTAAATATGTTAAATTAATAATTAAAAACTATCACTTTTATAATTTTATTCTAATTTAACTGAATTAATTATATTTTGATAAGTCCTGACAACGTAACTTAAACGAACATAAGTTTATCAACTAAATTAAATTAATGTTTAACGCCATGCATTCATTTTGAAAAAATCTTGCAACCTAATTAGGCAAATGTTTAGGGATTTTTTCAATGTTACCGTTGACTTTTTTTTTGAATGTTTTCAAAATATGGTCATTCAATAAAACACTCAATTTTTTCCCTACTTCCTTAATCACTAAAAATTTATATTCTCTCTACTTCCAAAAACAATTAAAAAGTTCTACAATTTAACCAAAACTTCATACAAATACCATTGATCATAGTTTTTTTTTAACAAAATCAACTGATATATATTATTTATGTGGTTGAAATTAATAGAAAAACAACAATAGCAATAAAAAAATGGACAATATTCATAGAAAAATTAGAAAACAACACAATGACAATTTGAAAAAAAAAATCTTGAAACATAAAAAACTTGGATAACAATCAAAGAAAACCACAAAACAACTGCAAAACAATAAAAAAAACTTACATAACAACTTGATAAAACAACCTGCAACAAAAACAATACAACCTTCAGCAACTAAAAAACAACAAACAACCTCATAAGTCACAACAAGCATTCACAGCAAGAACTACCACAAAACAACTACAAACAACTTTTCAGCAATCAAAAAATAACAAACAATCTCACAACAAACCCTTCAACAACTTGGAAGTTGGAACAAAACAACAAGAGCAACCTGAAAAGAAAAAAACAACAGCATAAACAATAAGAAGATGAAGATGAAGATGAAGATGAAGAAGAGAACCCAACAATCATCCAATTATTAATAATTAAAAAAAAAAAATTAACTATACCTATTACAATTTTTGATAATTTGTGACATTTGAGTTTCTAATAGGTAAAAAAAAATAGCGAAGTGAAAATTTATAAAATTTAAGATTAAAATCTAATTGTAAAATATATGAGTTTCCTCCTTTTTAACATGCAAAACATTTTTTTGAACAGATTAAATTTGCCTATAAAAACATGTAAAAAATGAAAAGAAGAAATGAAAAGGAGAAAAAGATGAAGAAAAAAAAAAAAAGAAAAAGAGAACTCCACACATTAATAATGTAAAATTAAAAATAGTAAAACAAAAACAATATAGTTGGAATACGCAAAAATTTAAATTTAAATGTAAATGTATCATGTCAAGATAATAATTTTTGTTACATTATGTTAATTTATGAATACAGTGCTACCAATCAAGGACCAATACGAGAAGACTGTCTCAAAGAATAGAGAACCAAATATTAATTAACAAAGCAACATGAAGGAGTGAACGAATTAATATAAATCCTGACGGCTAATTGATGATCAAATGTGTAGAAATAAGATGGTGATGTTTTTGTAGGCTTGAGCAACTAGGCATGGCTAATAGGAGAAGCAAACTCCCCTAAGGCTTTGAGCAAAAAAAATTAACTCTACCTATTATCAGAGTTGGTTTTGTCTCTATGTCGTAAAAGTGTGAGTGCATAAAAATGAATAATTCAACAAAACACAAATGATAATAGCAGCTCTGTAATTGTTCGAAAAGGATGAGGATGTGATATTTGTTCGACGAAAACTATAGGTTTGTTAATTAATTTCTTCTGCTAGTGAAGATCCCAGTTCTATATCATTTGTGTGCTTATAAATTTATTAATTTTTTAATAAAATATATTCTTCTTACAGAGAAAATTATACAATCTGAATTAAATTTGAGTTAAAAAGGATAAAATTTTACTCAGAATTGACATTACTAATAACGCTATTTACAGAAACAGAATTCGCCCAAATATTTATAATTTAATCATTAATTTAGGAGAAATTGTTTATCTTATCATTTAATTAACTCTAAATTCATTTGTAATCTTAAAATAATTAACTTTTCAAATAATGGTTATTCTCACCTGAATTGGTTTTCTTTTTGGTTAGGATTTTTCTATTAATACTTACCTGTTAAGTGCATTGTTTTTCATACAAAAGTCATTACACATAATGCTATTTCTTATCTAAGATTAATATTATTGGCATTTAGGCACATGTGTCAAATATTTATAATTATTAACAAAAAGACGAATTTTTTTTTTAATTATATATAGGAATACAAGTGCAATTATTTAAGTACAGGAGATCAGTTTTAAAATTTTGCTGGCAACATGTTTTGAAAGAAACATATATATACGCCCCTTATAATAATAAGTAAAAAAAACAAATCTGAATTTTTATTCTAGAAATTGAATTCCAAATTGACAAGTGATACCACCTGAAATGTTCCCATCTAATTAGAGGTTCTCCACCTCCCTAAATAGGAACACATGGATAAAGGAGAAGACAGATTCGTCCAAAGAACTACCTCAAAGAGGAATCCTAATTGAAGTAGAAACACTCTCCCACAAGGATTCTTATTCCTCCCAGGTTTGAGTATCACTATATATAACACCATATACTCCTCATTAGAGGACATCTTATTCACACATACTCAAGCTATCTTTCATCCACTCGTTTTCTATTCTCTAACTTAGGCATCAGAGTATTTGTGGGGATTCCCCCCACCTCTCACCTTACCCTCTGTTCAGTGCTTTGCAGGACGTTCAGTCCAGGAGTCCTGGAAACCAGTTATCAAGTGACGCCGTCTGTGGGAAACTCCTTGGGAAAAGCCATTCATTCACTTGCTAAGCTAAAGACACTTTCACCATGACTTCCAGCCCACCTCCGGTCCAAATTCCTGAGGGCGGCACTAATCCTTCTGCACCCATCCTTTCGACTGACCTTTTGTCACGACCCAAAACAGGGGCCATGACCGGCGCTAGGGAACGGGAATTCTTTCGAATCCGGAACCCGTAGCAAGCCTAAAAATAAAATAACTCATGCAATAATAACAATAACCATATATTATGCAGCGGAAATAAAAATCATAAATATCACAATAGTATATACACCAACTGGATTTAAGTTAAATCTCATCTCTTAGATATATAAATCTTTTAATACAAATCCAGTTTCAATATAATACATCTCTTTAAATAAAATACATGAAATCCAATACTTTAATTCACAACTACTGCAGTGCCTAGATAAAATAAATAAGACTCAAGTAGATAATTTACATAAAGAAGCCGGGGCGGAAGAAATCCGGCGTATCGACCTGCTACTAAGGTCTGAAGAAGTTGACTCTCCTGAAAAATAGTTAACGGAGGGGAGTCAGACCTCACTGAGTGAATTACTATAATATATATACATACACACTAAGTGATAATGCATACAATCAACAGTATATATATATCTAATATATATACAGGCAAATACACACAGATGCAATAAAATTCATTTTGTATATTTTATTGAAAATCATCTTTTATGAAGGATCACATAGAACCCTAGAATATCGCAACCTCAGAAAATAGTGTTAAACAACACTCTAGCCATACAGGCTCACTTAGTCCAAATATATCCACTTAATCCATTTAGACAGTAGACTGGCCCCGAGACACTAAGTCAACCGAGCTCCAGCAGTCTGACTGCCAGTGTGATTGGCCCCGAGATACTTGGTCAACCGAGCTCCAGCAATCACACCTCCAAACCACATCTCACATATCAATTAATCATATCAAATCAATATCCACAAATAGTTAGTAATATAGCCTAAAGCTATAGGCGTACCGGTACGTACTCGGTCTTAGTGCTGCCCACTAGGTAGCATGTTCTATCGATATCCTTCATCATTAATAATATAAAAGATTCATTCACAAAAAATAAATGATGCATGAACATAAATGAAATAACAATATAATCCATATATATACCAGAAATATACCAAAAGTAAACCAGGTATATTTCGAGTATATATACGTCAAATAAATCCAGTCAAATCATAAATTAAACTAAAAATATATTTAAAAACATTTTAAATATATTTTATTAACAAAACATGTATATAATTTATTATATACCAGAAATAAACCAAAAATATACTTAATATAAACTTAGGAAATAATCAAATTATTTATGCATATTTAATCAACATAAAACATGCATTTCTAAATCATGCATCCTAAGCATATATATATAGTATAGTAACTCACCTAATGCGCTCCACGAGACAGGTCCGACGGGCCTGGTCCACTAGCCCTTGGTCTCGGCGCAACTAAACAAGCAATAAATAATAGACATCAGAATAAACCCTAACAGAAATCCTAGAATTCGATCTAGAGTATTTAACACAGAATCAGAAATTAGGGTTCGACTGGATATCACGTTTTACGAGAATTCTACCAAAAATTCGGCAGAACCTCCCCTGTAAAACGGACATCTCTCTACTCAAAAGAGTAGAGCCGACCCTGCAAAGAAATACACTTCGAAATACAAGCTCAACACAAATCCATAACCCCTCGGTCGGACTCCAGACTACAATCTACCGATCGGGGTCCACAAACACAGAATAATTCAGAAATACCAAAAATACTCTTAAAACCTAGAAATACATTTTATAAGTAGAAATTACATAATTAACCTTAAAACACTGTAAAAACTGAATAAAACTCATTTTATTAGTAAAATCATATATTATATATATAATTGAAAATAATTCACGAAAAATAGTTTTAATTAGTTAAAAATACCAAATAATTTGTAGAAATCATTTTTATACCTTAAATAACTATTAAAACCAATTAAATTACATTTTTAGGCAATTTAGGGTAAAATTACCAAAATACTCCTATATATATAAATATGCTATAATTACTTCAAAAATTCACCAAAAATTATACAATTATCCAAAATTAATTTTCTCAACATATTTATCAATAATATTAATAATTAAACTCAATTAACCAATTAAATTCAAATAAAAACACAATTAACCCTAATTTCTCAAAATCACATAAACTTCAATAATTCAAAATAAATACTTAGAAATTCATAAAAATTCCAAATAAATTCCTATAATTCATTTCAACACCTAATTTAACCATAAACTCCAATTTCATAATTTAAATAATTAATTTCCGAAAATTAGAAAATAATATTAAAATATTCAAAAATACCCAAAAATCCAAAAAATCTCCAAAAATTCTACAAAAATTCATACATGTAGATTGAGCTACTAGGAACAACATTTGTGAAGGGATTTTTCATGAATCATCCAATTCGAAGCTCAAAAAAATAAAAAATCCTAATGTGACCGAATTGAGTTTTAGCTCAAACCTCAAAATCCACTTGATTTCAGGCCGAAAGGAGCTTAGAATTGGAATCACCGGAGCTCAAGGAGTCGATGAAGACCGGCGGTGCACGAAATGGTGGCCGGAATCGTCGTCGACGGCAATAAGCTCAACTTGCGGCCATGGCGGATTTCGGGCGTTCCATCGGGCTTCCGGTGGCCTGGTCACGTCGGAGAGGAAGAGGAAGGAAGGGGAAAGAGGTTGGCGGCAGCTGGTGGTGGCGAGGGGCGGTCCGGCGTGCTGGAATGGGAGGCGCAGTGAGGGTGAGCGATCGGGAGAGAAGAAGGAGAGGGAGGGGCAAAACGGTAATTTGGCAAAAATTTTGATTTTTAATGTATATATGTATATATATATACTTTACACTATATAATAAAATAATATTAAATTACACACATTAAATATACACCACACACATAAAATTTAATATTTTAATAATTTATACTAAATAAAATTAATTAAATAACAATAAAACAAATAAATAATTAATAACATATGAGGGTAATACTAAACCCTAATTAAATAAATATTTATACGTATATACGGTGTTTAATATTTTAAAAATATGTATGAGTTCATGCAAATCCGAAAATATATTTAAAATAATTAATAATAAATTATTTACGTGAAAATTTCCCCGAAAATGCAAGTCCTGGGAAAATTTTACGTAAAGAACTGTAAATAATACACAATAATTAAAATAGGTTTTAAATACATATCAACTTCTGAAAATATCGTAATATATATATTCAAAAATTATTAACACTGTATATCCCGGTACAGTGTAAAAATATTTTAAAAACATGGGATATTACACCTTTCAAGCCCTTTCCCAGTAATAATACCACCGCCTACCTTGCAGCTTGTTGGGGCCACATCCGGTCATACATCTTTACCTCCGGAAAACACTCCGAGATATCCGTCCTTGGGAACAGATCTCCCATATTACGCTCCGCTGCAGCACCATCGATCATTACCCTCAATACCTTTTCCAAGCCTATTAGAAACACCAGCAATAACTACTCTAAACCTAAACACAGTAACCCAAACACTCGGCCTTGACCAAGCAAGCAAAGACGCCATGATAAAAAATATTCAGGCACAAATAACCTTGATGTAACAACAGCTAAGCGCTATAATACAGAGCGAGCATACTGAACTAGCTCCAAATAATAATAATGCAGCACCCCGACAGGCTCCAGGGACAAGCACAGGGAAGGGTAAAGTACCAAAAGGGGAGTGTAGTTCGTCCATCCCAGCTCTCGATGATTCGAAATTAGCATAAAAGGTTGAGGAAGCAATAAACAAGGCCCGGACTAAACCTAGAAAGGAAGAAGAATGGGTGATGGATAGCAGAACTCCATTTGTCAGCAGAATAATTCAAATGGAGATTCCTAGTAAGTTCAGAATCCCGCAGCTCGATCAGTACGATGGGACAGGAGACCCTATTAGTCATATATCTACTTTCCGAATAAAGATGCTGCTTCAGAATGTGAACGATGGAATCATGTGCAGAGTCTTCCCAAGTACACTCATAAAAAGCGCCCAAAAATGGTTTCATCAGCTCCCGGAGAATACTGTCACTTCTTTTGAAGACTTAGCCGAGCAGTTCCATATTAGATTTATCACCAAAATCCCTTATGCAAAAAACATCGATGACCTCCGGGTGTGCCGGTAGGAAGCTGACGAGTCTCTACGAAGTTACCTTGACCGTTTCAATAAAACAGTTATATAGATTGAGCACCTCGTTGATGAAGTCGCCATAGAAGCTTTGAAAAATGGCACTAGACTCGGCAAGCTAAACGAAAAATTAATGACTAAAGAATTGAGTACCTTTGACGAGGCAATGGCGATAGCGGTTCGGATGATAAAGATGGACGAGGACAGGAGGATGCATCGAGAAGAAGATAGGCCACCAACTAGAGATGAACGGCCAAAGTAGAGATGAGTAAGCTTCCCAAAAATGAATTTTAGAGCTCCGGCAGACAAATTTGATAGGGAAGCAGATAGATATACACCCCTGAACACTTCTCGATTAAGGATCCTCATGTGGGTCAGGCAGAATGGAGTGGAAATTACACCAGCCAAAAGAATTAGCCCAAGCCGGAGATTTACTCATGATAGAAGCTAGTACTGTGAGTACCACAGAGAATACGGCCATAACACAGAAGGCTGCAGAGAACTGAAGAGTGCCATAGAAAAACTAGTGCAGCGGGGAAAGCTTGATAATTTCACTGACGCATCGAGGAGACACGAAAACATGGAAAACCATGACCGTGACAAAGCTGAGGCAAAGAAAGTTAGGAAAGAACCGATTGGAATGATCAACATGATTGTGGGAGGAGAAAATACCGGGAAATGATTAAAACGCAGTAGAGGAAAAATGATACCTGGTAAAAGTAATAGCATTCTTAACTCGGAAGACAATTCACATATACATCACCCTCACAGTGATGCCCTGGTGATAACCGTATGCATAAATAAGTATTGGGTCAAAAGGCTATTAGTCGATAATGGGAGTGCTATCAATGTTTTATCTTGGAATGCGTACAAAGCTATGGGCGGCTCCATCACCAACCTAACGGCCATCCAGAACCCCATCACTAGTTTTTATGGAGGAACGGTGCAACCAATGGGGACTGTCAATCTGGATCTAGAATTCGGAAACCAAGAGGATGAGGAAACAAAAATCGTTCGGACCCCATTCAACGTGGTAGACATACCACTAGCCTATAATGGGATAATAGGGCGATCGGTACTTTATGAAGCAGATGCAGTCACCAGCATTCGGTAATTAACCATGAAAATCCCAGTCAAAATGGGGACCCTTACTGTCAGGGGAGATCAACAGATGGCCAGACAATGCTATCAGATGACCATGAAATCTCTGGCAGAAGCTTTTCATTTGGAAGCATGGGAAATTAAGAAGCAAGGCGCTAATCCACAACTGGTGGAAGACACGGAGACATTGCAAATCAGGGGAGGAAAATCCGTGAAAATTGGTAATGCCCTTAATCAAGACATCAAAGACACATTAAGGAACGTCCTTATTAGACATTCAAAAGATTTTGCTTCTCAAGCCTCCGAGATCATCGGCGTGGACCCACGGGTTGCCTGTCACTGCCTAAACATCAAACTAGGGGCCAAGCCAGTAGCACAGAAGAAAAGAACTTTCGCCTACGAAAGAAAAAAGATCATTGCCAAAGAAACAGTGAAGCTTTTAGCAGCCAGATTCATTAAAGAGGTTACTCACCCGGACTGGGTTGCCAACATAGTACTCGTCAAGAAAGCAAATAGGAAGTACATAATGTGTGTAGACTACACCAACCTCAACCAGGCATGCCCCAAAGACAACTACCCGTTACCAACGATTGATCAGTTCATCGATTCCACCGCTGGCCATGACCTATATAGCTTCGTAGATGCAGCTCAAGGTTATCACCAAATCCCCATGAAGAAAGAAGACCAGGAGAAAATATCCTTCATCACACACGAAGGGCTGTACTGCTACAAGGTAATGCCCTTCGGATTGAAAAATGCCAGAGCCACATACCAAAGAATGATGAACCAAGTCCTTTAGAGCCAGATTGGGACCAGTGTGGAGGTATATATGGATGACATCATCATCAAAAGCAAGCACTCTGAGCACCACCCAGCGAACATGGATCAAGTCCTCCAGTTACTAAGCCAATCCAGGATCAAGTTAAATCCTGATAAATGCGTCTTCGGAGTCCAAGCCAATAAATTCCTGGGGTTCATGATTTCCCACCGAGGCATTGAAGCCAACCCAGAAAAAATGGAAGCCATACTCAACATGGCAGCACCAAAAAGCATCCATGATATACAAAAGCTAAACGGAAGAATAACCACACTGGGGTGCTTTATTTCTTGCTCAGCTAGGCGATGTCTACCATTGTTCTGAGCTCTCAAAAGTTCTGGTAAGTTTCAGTGGTCCGCTGATTGCCAAACAACATTTGAAGAAATTAAAAGATTCTTATCTTCCCCACCATTAATCAGTCGTCCAATACCAAATTAGACCTTATACTTATACCTATCCGTTGGTTGAGAATGCATCGCCTTAGTACTGATAAGGGAAGATGGAAGCCAGTAAAGCCCTGTCTACTATGTTAGTAAGATGCTCTGAGGACCTGAAGTCCGATACCCCATGCTGGAAAAATTAGCCTTAGCTGTGGTTCATACTTCTCGAAAGCTTTGTCACTACTTCTAAGCTCACCATATCGTGGTCCGATCTCGTTTTCCACTGTACAAAATATTACAGAGACCAGAGACTTCAGGTAGGCTAGTGCAATGGTCGATCTTACTCGGCGAGTTCGATATTGATTATGAACCTCGACAGCAGATGAAAGCCCAGGCCTTAGCGAATTTTGTATAATAAATGGCTTCGAAAGATATAACCTTGACCAAGATGCCAGAATGGAAGCTCTATGTCGACGGAGCATCCTCAGCTCACGGTTCCGGTGTGGGAATAATCCTTAGGGGATCACATAAAGTTCATATCCAGTACGCAGTCTGCATAAAGTATAACTCCACCAACAATGTGGCTGAATACGAAGCACTCATTACAAGGTTGAAACTAGCCGCGAAAGTCAGGGCCGAACACCTCATTATACACTCGGATTCCTAACTAGTAGTCAACTAAGTCAGCGGAGCATTTCAAGTCAAAGATGCCTGCATCGCCAAGTACGTAGACAAAGCCAGGCGACTTTTGCAACACATTGAGCAAGACGGAGGCCAATGGAATATTGTCCAGATTCCCAGAGAAGACAACTCTGAGGCCGATTACCTTGCTAAATTCGCAGCTGAGAATAGTCAAGCATTTAGGGATATAGATTTCACCGAATCACTCACCAATCCCAGCACAGAGGATAGTGAAATTTTTAGAACACAAGCAGTCTCAGAATGGATACAGCCCATCATCCAATATTTTAAACATGGCACGCTTTCGGAAGACAAGCTGCAAGCTCGGAAGCTCAAAGCCAAAGTAGCACACTATTCCATCCACCGAGGGGAGCTCTACCAAAAATCCCTCTCACACCTTTGGTCGAAATGCATTTCCCCAGAGGAGGGAAATTACATACTAAGAGAAATCCATGAAGGAATCTGTGGTGCACACAAGTCCCAATATTCGCTCACTAGAAAGGCTCTGCTCCAGGGGTATTACTAGCCTACCATGTCCAAGGATGCCCAGCAGCTAACACAATCATGTCACCAGCGCCAGCACCACGCCCGACTTTAGCCATAAATCTTGGCCTTTGCATCCCATTGGCAGCCCAAGGCCTTTCGCCATGTGGGGGATGGACATCTTGGGTCCTTTTCCTCTATCTACCTCATAGAAAAAGTTCTTAATCGTGGCCATTGACCATTTCATGAAATGGGTAGAAGCAGAAGCAGTCCCAACCATCACAGAAGCCCGGATATAGCACTTTTTCTGGAAGGAAATCATTTGCAGATTCGGCATCCCCCACACTTTAATTACAGACAATGGTAAATATTTTAACAACCATAAATTCAGAAGTTTCTACTCAGACCTTGGCATAAAACTGCGCTTCACCTCAGTAACTCACCCGCAAACGAACGGACAAACTGAGGTCACAAACAGAATCCTCATGCAAGGGTTGAAGAAAAGACTCGATGACAAGAAAGGGAATTGGGTCAAAGAGCTAAACAATGTAATCTAGGCCTACAGAACCACACCCCGATCATCTACTGAAGAAATACCGTTCAGACTAACTTACAGCATAGATGCAGTAATTCCAGTAGAGTTTAGGTACCCAAGTTACCGGGTAAACCAAGACCTCGACCACGCCGTCAATAACATCAATGCACGAATATGCCTTCACATACTAGAGGAATGAAGAGAACAAGCGGCAGCAACGGTAGAGGCACATTGGCAAAGGATAACTCGGTACCACCATCTGCGTAAACCAACAGAGAATTTCAGGACGGGCGATTGGGTACTCAGAAGAGTAGATATAGGTAAAGGCACCTCCAGTACCAGCAAGTTAGGCCCTAATTGGGAAGGTCCATATCAGATCTCAGAATGCATAACAAAGGGGGCATATAAACTCAGAGAGAGAGGAGGCAAAGAACTACTGAGGTTCTGGAACTCAAACTCCATCAGAAAATATTATTAGTAATCTTATATTCGAGCATATAATTTGATTCAATGAAAACTATCTTTATTGATAAAGAATATCTTTACAACTGATTATTAAAAAAAAAAAAAAGAGATACATAAAACCTATCTACTATAGTATCTCTACACCCAGACCCCCTGTCCCGAAAACTGAGGGGGAAGCATCATTAGCAGCCTCTGGATGCTCGTCAGACCCAGCTGTAGCAACGGCCTCTTCAGACTCCCTCAAAGAAAAGGAACTGACCTTTCGATAGGCGTCATCCTCTGCAGCAAGCCTTGCCAGTTCGGCTGGGGTTAACCGATCTAAGGCCCCCAGATCCAATCCTGAGTCTTGAGAGAGCAAGATCCTTTTGCATTCTACCCGGTAAGCTTTGAGAAACCCCCCTACTATGCTCTGATATGTCTTCTTATCATTGGCATGAGATTTCTCAAGCTCAGCTAGCCTCTCATGAAGTCCAGCAATCTGAAGATCCTGCTCCTCGATCCTCCTTGTCAGCTAGGCCTGGCTATGTTCTAGTTCAGAAACCTTCTTCTGATTCGCCTTTGTGTCAGATTTAGCCTCTGCATATCTTGTCTGGCAGTACTCCAGAGCTGCTTTGGCGCTATCCAATTTTTTCTCAAAATCTATAGTGATCGTCCCCACCTCCGCTTCCTTCAAGCTGTACTGGCTCTTCAAGTAGAAGTACTAATCCTTAGCCAGCAGCAAGGCCTGAGTCATCTGCCAAAAATAACTAAATAACTTAGCCAAAATCCCACTACAAATAGTTATATCAAGTACCACAAACTCCATTACCTCCAGTGACTGGCCGATCATAAAATCGAGCAATCCGTCCGGTCCATCGTCCGACCAACGCTGCATGTCTCCGGGTAACCACAGCGACTCGGCGTACTGGTCCCGTACTTGACTGTTGGAGATGCTCGGGGGCTTCATCTTTTTCAATATCCAGCCCCGCATATCCGGACAACCAGATAATCGGGGACGTTGGACATAAATCTCTTCATCCAGCCCCTCCGCATCTGACTCTGCTTTGATCAGTCGCCTTTTTCGTCATCTGACACGTTTCGACCGCTCACATTCCATTATTGCTTTGCCCTTAGGATCGACAGGAACGGCCTCCGGAGCAGCGGGAGCCTCAGCTTCAGGGGAAGGATAATCCCGGCAATCCTCCACTGCAGCTGGCTCATCTACTAGGGAAATCCCACCCGTAAAATAAAAAAAGTCAGCCATCTATAGACGAAAAGATAAGACTAGTTAGATAAAACAAAACTCAAAACAAAATTCATACTAGGGCAATGGTCGCGACTTGGACAAACTCTCCATAAATACCTCCGGGATGCATCCTCTATGGATCGAGTTTCAGCGAGTCCGTCTAGATGTAGTCACAAAACTAATTCCGTATTCGGATCGAAAAGTTTCGCTGGACGGGTCACTTTATGACACTCGTCTGACCACATGCTTTAAACATCTAGGAAGTCCGATTGATGTTCCACAACAAAAAAATGGTATCTCCACTTCTTGTGAAGATCCGACAGTTTAACAAAGAGGGAATGGTTGGGTAAAGCCAAAAGGGAGAACATCAGCTCTCCCTTCTTCCTAGTCAGCCTATACAAATACCAGAGGACGTCTAGATCAGGAACCCTACCCTCCTCATGCATTAGCTGGATGAACCCGGTCAGTATTCGATAACTATTCAGATGAAGCTGACCGAGCGCAATGTTATTTCTATTAAGGAAATCCTTGATAAAGGGATCCAAGGGAAATTTCAGACCCCCCTCTAACTAGTCGAAGTACACCACTAATCTATTTAGCCCCGATATAGGGGTATGGGCCCTAAACCTTCTATCTACAGTATGGAGAGCATAATCGGCGGGGATGCAAAACCGTCGTCGGTACCACCCTAGCAATTCACTATCTATGTTGGACACAAAGAGGTCAGAGCTAATCTCTTCCCGAGGAGCCATAGCAAAGAAGGGAACGAAAACCCAATGACAAAAAAAAGAGGGGCAAAAAAGAGAAGGAAGAAATGATGAAAGAATCACCTGGAAACCTCAAGCGAGAGTTATGGTAGGAAGGAATAAAAATGGTGAATGCAGTAGAAACGCAGTAAAAACAGAATGAAAGAGTGAAAGAAAGCAAAATGTGCCAGTTAGCAAACGCAATAGTATTTATATAGACATGGAAGGACCTGAAAGCATGCCATTAACTGCCCCCATTATTACTGCGCTCCTCCTTAGACCACCAAGGGCATATTGGGAATAAAAAAACCCATTAGGCGAAGAGTCGCAATGACGGCTGTACGAGCGTTTCGATCACTGACACATGAAATGTCGCATCAATCACATGATCTCAAGAGTTGAAATGAAATCACCCTGTGTTGGCCCACTCACATTTTCGAATGGGCCACTCCATCAAGTGAATCGGGAAACGTTCCAATCATCACTCCTAGACCATTCCTTATAAAGTCTAGTGACTGAAGCTGGCACCCTCAGGTCGCTTCTGTAGTACTGAGGATCCGAGCATGTAAGCCTTGCGCCCCTGTGCCGAGCATCTAAGTCTCGCTCACATAAAGTCCAATGACTGAAGCTGGCACCCTCAGGTCACTTCCGTAGTACTGAGGATCCGAGCATGTAAGCCTCGTGCCCCTGTGCTGAGCATCTAAGTCTCGCTCACATAAAGTCCACTGACTGAAGCTGGCACCCTCAGGTCGCTTCCGTAGTACTGAGGATCCAAGCATGTAAGCCTCGCGCCCCTGTGCCGAGCATCTAAGTCTCGTAAAGTCCAATGACTGAAGCTGGCACCCTCAGGTCGCTTCCGTAGTACTGAGGATCCGAGCATGTAAGCCTCGCGCCCCTGTGCCAAGCATTTATGTCGCTCATATAGTCCAGTGACTGAAGCTGGCACCCTCAGGTCGCTTCCATAGTACTGAGGATCTAAGTATGTAAGCCTCACGCCCTTGTGCCAAGCATCTACAAATCCAGTAGTAACTGGTTCCGTCTTATCTTAAAATGAACGAGTTAATCTATTGCGTTGATCGTACTCCCTCATTAGGTACCCCAGTTCCACAGATTATGATTCGATGACAAATCAACCAAAGATACTTGGCACCAAGCTCTGCTTATTGCGACGAACGCTGGCCACCTCAGCTCACTTGCATCTTATCACCCGTATAGAGGCACCACTGCATCTTACTCGGACACAATGGACATAAATATCCGCATACTCCAGGGGGGGACTCTTGATACCATCTAGAATGTTTCCACCTAATTAGGGGTCCTCCACCACCCTAAATAGGAACACATGGACAAAGGAGAAGACAGATTCGTCCAAGGAACTACCTCAAAGAGGAATCCTAACTGAAGTAGGAATACTCTCCCACAAGGATTCCTATTCCTCCGAGGTTTGAGTATCACTATATATAACACCATATACCCCTCATTAGAGGACATCTCATTCACACATACTCAAGCTATCTTTCATCCACCCGCTTTCTATTCTCTAACTTAGGCATCGGAGTGTTTGTGGGGATTCCCCCCACCTCTCACCTTGCCCTCTGTTCAATGCTTTGCAGGACGTTCAGCCCAGGAGTCCCGGAAACCAGTTATCAACAAGGATGAGCTATATCTGAATCAATAATAAATCAACTTCATGAGAAAAAAACATAATTAATAGAAAACATCAAAAATTATCTGTAAATAGTTTGCTACTCTTATAATCCTGTCAAGTGAATCAAATTAATCCTGTTAGGTGAATCAAATTAATTAGAATTTAGTGAATTTTAAATATTTATTATTTAAATTAAAAAAATATATCGTTAAATCTAAATAGTTTTAATAGGTATAAGAAGTTTTTTTTTTGTCAGTATTTCATATTTAATTCATAAAATTGAAAAATAGAAAAAATAAAATTATTTTGACAATAAATTGTACGAGAGATATATATTAAATATGGTGTAAAAAAATAATCATATATTAATATTTTAAAAGAAAAATAATAATTTATTATTGTTGTTCTTGTTTTTTCTTTTCATTATACAAAATATACAAAATAAAGGTTAATTTTGATAAGCGAAAATAATTCCTACCAACTTATTTCAATAATAATGATTGACAAGTGAGTACTATTAATAATATATAACTTGTATTACATTTTTTTTTCATTTTGTATTAACAATTATATGCTTCACATAGTCCGGAGTGAATTCTTCTCCACATATATATATATTAGATTAAGATCCTGGATTAGATTAGATTAGATTAAATTGGCAGTAACCAATAATTAATCATGCATGAAAAAGATAGGGCTCTTTCAGGAGAAGTTATATAGTGATATAGGATCACTAACTTATCATATCTAGTTGAAAACTCAATCCAATAATAGTTGAATAACTCATTAAAATAATAAAATCTAAAAACTTTTAAAATAAATAGGTAAACCTATCGTATGCTGATTTAAAAAAATCATATTTTATAATTTATTTATTATTTTCTTACTTATTTTAATATAATTATTTTACCTTCCAATTAAGTAATAGTTCAGGATCATTATATAATTTATTATGTTTGACTGAGATAATGCCATCACATATTGCTTGGGGGTTATATTAATCTATCTATATCATTTTTTTTAAATAAAATATAATATGACTTTAATATAGATGAACTGTATAACTCAACTACACACCTCAATATATATATAACATTGGACAATTATTATAATTAGAAAATTTCAAGTTCCAATCAAGTTGTTAATTAGAGGCATCAAACTTGAACAGTGGCTGGCTGGCTGCACATCATTTCAATAATTAAATTAAACAGTAGTCCCAATTGCCAATTGACAAGTCATATAATTGCATGTATATAAATGCATCACCACCTTGCTTTCTTCTCCATCTCAATTCCAATATCGTCTTATTTCTTGAACTATTTTAATTTCCATTGAAATATTTTTTTACTATCTGTAGCATACGTAACCAAAGGAAATGGAAACTTCAGCTTCCAGCTTCCTTCTGTCTCCAGCAAAAGCAGCAGCTACTATCATGTTTGTGTTGCTGCTTTTGAGCACAGCCTCATGCCAGGCTCAACTCAACTCTAAGTTTTATGATAAAACATGTCCAAAAGCACTCATTACTATCAGAACTCCATCAGAACTGCTATTGCGGGAGAATATAGAATGGCGGCGTCTCTCATTTGTCTGCATTTCCATGATTGCTTTGTTCAGGTACCCTTTTCATGACTTTGCATTTATATCTACACATGTATATGATGTTTGTGAATAAATCTTAATTTGGTTTTCGCAGGTTTGTGACGCCTCAATCCTACTGGATGAGACTTCATCTATCCAGAGCGAAAAGTCTGCACTGCCCAATCAGAATTCTGTTAGAGGTTTTGAAGTCATTGACAAAGCAAAATCTGAAGTAGAGAAGACATGCCCTGGAGTGGTTTCCTGTGCTGATATTCTTGCGGTTGCAGCAAGAGATGCATCTGTATATGTAAGATTTATATATTTGTATGTGTCGCATGCCATTTTCAGCATTCAAATCATTAGAGCGAGTTTTGATCAAGATTTATATGTTTTGTAAAATATCAGGTGGGCGAGCCATCTTGGACCGTGAGGCTTGGAAGAAGGGATTCAGAGACTGCAAGTAGAGCTCTAGCTAACAGCGACCTTCCCAGTTTCAGGGATGGCCTTGACAGACTTGTTTCTCGTTTTCAAAGCTAAGGCCTCAACGCTGGGGACATGGTTGCTTTGTCAGATTAGAACATGGAACTATTCTAGCAAACAACTCTGATAGATTTAACTAGCAGCTTGTTTTTTGGTTCTTGATGCTGAAATTGTCTGTCAGGTTCCCATACTATAGGCCAAGCTCAATGCTTTACATTTCGCGAAAGGATATACAGAAATGGGACTAATAATATTGATGCTGGATTCGCAAACACACGTCGTCGTCGTTGTCCTGCTGTTGGTGGTGATTCAATCTTGGCTGCACTTGATCTAGTCACACCCAATTCCTTCGACAACAATTATTTCAAGAACTTAATACAAAAGAAAGGTCTTCTCCAGTCTGATCAAGTTCTTTTCAGTGGAGGTTCCACTGATAGCATTGTGTTGGAATACAGCAAAAATCATGCAACTTTCAACTCAGATTTCGCAAAACGCCATGGTCAAGATGGGAAATCTCATCAATCCATCTCCTGGAGAAATAAGAAGAATCTGCAGTGTCGTCAACAAACCAAAATCTTAGAACTTTCGTAGACAACTTTCTTAAAATTTATGATACACGACCAATTTAGGTAAGTGTGATGTTCAATTTTTTTTATACATCAATGTGCTTTCTTTCTATTTCATCCAGTGTGTAAAATACCTGTTAAAAAAAGTGTAAAATACAAGAAATTTTATAATGATTGTAGTTGTAATGACTCAGATCGGGAAATCATGACTGACGTTAGGGAATGAAATTTTTTTTTGAATTTAAAATTCGTAACAAGTTTTAAAATAAAAATATATGCAATAATAATATAAAAATACACCAAAATTAAAAACTTTATTTAATATAAAATAAAACTTTATATCATAATATAATAAAAATATTTTCATACATGATTCAAATACAGAATTTCTAACAAGTACAACACAATGCTACCACAATAACACTACTACTGCAATTATTAGTAAGATACAAGAAAACGACAGTTTAGTATTTATAAAAATAAGCTGAAGAGGAAAGAGTTCGACGAATAGTACTACGGGGGAGGTTTGAAGTAGAAGATCTCAAAAGAAATATTGAGGGGAGTCAGATTTTACTAAGTGAATTATTATAATATATATGCATACAATATAAAGTCATATACAATCAAATATAATAATATATATATATACATGCATTTCATACAGATGCTAAAATTCATTTTTATATAATAATAGATGAAAAAAAAATTATTTTTGGTGAAGAATCGGAGCGAAATCCTAAAATATTCCGCAATCTCAATCACTGAATCTCACTAGCTAGCAATCTCACTTAATTCTAAATATTTCTCTTTTCTATTTTTGGATAGTAGACTAGTCCCGAGATATTAAGTCAACCGAACTCCTGTAGTTTCACTGTCAGCGTGATTGGCCCTACGACATTAGGTCAACCGAGCTCTCGCAATCACACCACTTTCTCACTACAAATCTCAATAATCAATTATGTTAATTTCACATCAAATATTTCATAATATTAATCCTAAAATCTAACGCACTAGTACGTACACAGTCCTAATGCAACTCACTAGATAACACATTCTATTCCTATCCTTCAAATATATTTATCGAAATCGAATAATGAAAATTCAGTAGAAAAATATAATAGCATATAATATCGAAAATGAATATTCTCAATATTTCTATATAAAATCATAAATATAATATTAACAGTAATAAATATAATTTAATAAAAAGAACATAATTAAATTTATATTTATTAACATATATGAATGCTCATAATATTAATCTATATGCAATGTATATATATGATAATAACTCATAGTACTACTGCGCTCAGCTGTTCCAGTTCGGTTGGTCCGATTCGGTCGGCCTAGCTCATGGTACAGCTAAAGAAAAATAATAATATTATTATTAGAATAAAATTCCTAATTTAATAACTCTAAAATTTCTAAGAATAACTTGATCTAAACATGACTCGGGCAAAATTTCAAAACTAGACTTGGATCAATTGTCACGTTTTACGAGAAATTTACTGAAAATTCGACAGAGTTTCCTTTGTAAAACGAACGTCTCTCTACTAAAAGTAGAGCTGATTCTGCACGTAAACGCACTTCAAATATTCACAAATACTCAACTTCTCGGGTTGGGTCTCCGAACTACAATAATTGTCCAACCGAGAACCAATATACTTAAAATCAAATAATAAAATAATAATTATTAAAAATCACTAAAACTCATAAAAATCAATAAAATATCACAACTCAACTTATTTAAATAATAAAAACATCAAAGATATTTATTTTCAAAATAATTAATAAAATCTCAATATACTAAAATAATATTAATAAAAATCCATTTTTCAAATGTTCAAAATTAAATAGCATAAATTACCGATAATTATTTAAATTGCCCAATTATATAATAAAAATACCTAAAAATTTATTTAACCTTAAAAATAATAATTAAAATTATTATTCGAATATATTTTCAAAAATTACCATTAATTAGCTAAAAATAGTAATTACATTATAAAAATTATTTTAATGCCAATTATCACTCAAAAATTATCCAAAACCTATTAATTATCAATAATTGTTTAAATTTCTCACATATATAATAAAATAGCTAAAATTTCATTTAATCATAAAAATAATAAATAAAACTATTATTTGAATATATTTTCGGAAGTTATTATTAATTAGCTAAAAATAGTAAATAATTCACAAAAATTAATTTAATAATTTTTATTATTCAAAAACTGCCCAGAACATAATAATTAACAATAATTTCAACTAAAATATAAAAAATACTAATTTATACTAACTTTTTCAAAAATTCATTTTTCACATAAACATTAAAAAAATTCATAATAAATAATTGGAATACAATTTCAATAAACTTCTTCATGAAACTTGCTCTAAATAATATATAGAATTTAATAAAAATAAGAAAATTTTCAGACCCAAGACTGTAAACAGTAACCAAACCCAAAAAATACATATATATATTTTTAATAATTTCAAAAAATAAATAAAAATAATATTTAGGTAGATCTTATCTCAAAAATCAATTTATCTAACTACCACATCTCCAAATAAAATTAAATTCTATAATGAAAATCAAATTAAAAATATTGACATAAATATAAAATTGAGTTTTCGGAGTCCTTATCGATCGATTTACTCAAAAATAACTACGTATTATTGAAGCTTGTAGTGTGACTTTCGAAATGAGCTCAAACCCGACCAGTTTCCTCGTCGGCGACTAGATTGCACTATTCACACAGTATTGTCCTGCACTGTTGCTGCTGCTGAGGTGGTAGCGCGCGGAGGTTTAATTGGTGGTCTGGCATGAGGCAGTGATGTGAGAAGAAAAAGAAAAAGGAGGGGAAGAGGAAACTGAAAAAAAAAAAAGAAGCTTTGTCTCTTTTTTTTTAAATATATATATATATATATATATATATATATATATATATATATATGTATGCACACATTTGCACACACACACACATATATATATATAGTTATTAACTTATTATATATAGATATATATAGATATATATATATATATATATATATATATATATATATATACACAACAATTAATTTATATTTATTAAAAGGACACCACAAATAATGATAATAATCAAATCTAATTAACACTAATTAATTCCCAAATTAATATTAATAATATTAAATAATAAATGACAATAAAATTTAACTTAAATCTTTAATTTCACAATAATTACCAATTTATAATAAAATAAATAATAACTTTTGAAATAAAATTTAGTCTCATCAATAACCAAATTCTACAATTTACTAAAATAAATAATTAGAATAATAAAAAAATTAAAATATTAAAATAATCATTAGTAAAAATATTTATTAACATTGTATATCTCATAATTTAATTTAATAATTTATATGAAAATTTTGGGGCATAATAGTCTTCCATTCTTATAAAAATTCGTCCTCAAATTTTCAGAATAAAAGAAAAAAATACAAGAAATCATCGAGGAAAAAAATGGGGATACGTTGTTCGCTTCTCAACTTCGGTCTCCCATGTGTACTCTTCCGAGTTGTTGTTCCTCCACAACACTTTAACCATTGGGATCCATTTTGAATGTAGCTGACGAACTTGATAATACACAATCGCAACTGGCTCTTCCACGTATGTCAGGTCTTCATTTACTTCCACACTCTAGGGCTGCAACATATGCGAAGAGTCTGAAATGTACTTCCTTAGTATTGAGACATGGAACATTGGATGCACTTGAGACAAATTCGGAGACAAAGCCAATCGATATGCAACCATGCCCACTCTCTCCAGAATCTCGAACGGTCAAATGTATCTCGGTGCTAACTTCTCCTTCTTGCTAAATCTCATTATACCCTTCATCAGTGACACCTTCAGAAAAACATAATCTCCAACCTAAAACTCCACATCCTTGCATTTCAGATCTGCATAGCTCTTTTGTTTGCTAGTTGCAGTTTCTAATCTTCTCCTTATCAAAGCAACTTTCTCAGCTACATCCTAGATAATCACAGGTCTAGTAAATTGTCTCTCTCCCACTTCATTCTAACATAGAGGGGATCTACACTTTCTCCCATACAAAGCCTCATAGAGTGCCATTTTAATATTGTTATGGTAGCTATTATTGTAAGCAAACTCTACTAGTTGCAGATGATCATTCCAACTACCTCCAAAATCCATTATACACATTCTCAACATATCCTCAAGTGTCTAGATCGTCCTTTTAGTCTAACTATTTGTCTGAGGGTGAAAAGCAGTACTGAAGTCAAGCCTAGTGCCCATAGCTTCTTGCAACTTCTGCTAAAATTGACGGTGAACACAAAACCTCTATCAAATACGATGGACATAGGTACTCTATATAGGCACACAATATGCTTAACATACAGCTTGGCTAACTTGGCTATAGAAAAAATAGCTTTAACTGATAAGAAGTGAGTTGATTTGGTTAACCTGTCCATGATCACCCAGATGGAATCCTATCCATCATTCGAACGAGGTAATCCAGTCACAAAATCCATAAAAACTCTTTCTCATTTCCACTCAGGAATAGGAAGAGGCTAAAGCTTCCCAGAAGGCTTCTGATGTTCAACTTTCACCTGTTGACAAGTCAAGCACTTAGCAATAAAATCAGCTATATCCTTTTTCTTACCATCCCACCAGTATAGATCCTTAATGTTGTGGTACATCTTTGTAGCACCTGGATGTACACTATAAGCTGTAAAATGTTCATAATCTAGGATCTCCTCTCTCAAACTATCTACATCAGGCACATATAGTCTTCCACTGATCTATAAAACACCTTTATCATTTAGTGTAAAATCAGTGAATTTTTCTGCTCACACATTCTCCTTAAGTTCAACCAAAATAGGATCTTGGCTTTGAGCTACCTTTATGCTATCCCTCAGTACTGATCTAACTCTGAACTGTGCCAACAATCTTCCTGATATGCTCATCTTCATCATCAACCCCTAATCTACTAACTGGTGCAACTCTTAGATCAAAGGCCTCATCTCCATACTAATGTAAGCAAGACTACCTGAGAATTTTCTACTTAAAGAATCTGCTACCATATTAGCCTTACTTGGATGATAAAAAATATCGCAGTCATAATCCTTCAGTAATTCCAACTATCTCCTTTGCCTCAAGTTCAGATCTCTCTGCTGGAAAATGTACTTCAAGCTTTTATAATATATGAAAATCTCATAAGTCACTTTGTACAGATAATGTTTCTAAATCTTGAGAGCAAAGATCATTATTGTCATCTTTAGGTCGTGAGGAGGATAACTCTGTTCATACTTCTTCAACTGCCTGGAAGCATATGCAACTACCTTACCATTCTGCATCAACACACAACCTAGACCAACTCTGAAGGCATCATAATAAATTGTGAGCTTGTCTTCTCCATTTGGCAAAGTTAGCACTAGAGATATGGTCAAGTTCTCCTTTAATAGTTGAAAACTATTTTCATAAGCATCTGACCACTTAAACTTCACATTCTTTTGAGTTATAGGTGCTATAATTCTTGAGAAATCTTGAACGAATCTCCTATAATACCTAGCCAAACCCAAGAAACTTTAAATCTCAGTGACAGATGTCGGTCTGGACCATTCAAATATTGCTTTAAACTTCTGTGGATCAACCTCAATACCATCTTTAGACACCATGTGACCAAGAAATGCTACACTCTTAGTCTAGAAATCACACTTTGAGAATTTAGTATGAAGCTGATGTTTTCTCAGTGTTTGTAGTACTATCCTTAAGTGATTTACATGTTCTTCCATACTCTTCGAATACACCAGTATATCATTAATGAAAACTACCATAAACTAATCTATATATGGTCTGAATACCCTGTTCATCAGATCCATGAAAGCAGTTGGGGCATTAGTCAATGCTAAATGACATCACAAGAAACTCGTAGTGGCCATATCTAGTATGAAATGTCATTTTAGGAACATCAACTTCTCTAATCTGTAACTGATGATAGCCTGATCTTACATCAATCTTGGAGAAGAACGGTGCACCTTGAAGTTGATCAAATAAATCATCTATCCTCGAAAGAGGATACTTGTTCTTCATTGTCACCTTATTCAACTCTCTGTAATCTATGCATAGTTTTAGTGTACCATCCTTCTTCTTCACAAATAGGACTGGTGCACCTCAAGGAGAAGTGTTGGGTCTGATAAAACATTGTCCAGTAAATCTTGCAACTGGTCCTTTAATTCCTTCAACTCTATAGGAATCATTTTGTATGGTGGCATCGAAATAGGAGCTGTGTTAGGAACCATATCAATACAGAATTCAATCTCTTTGTGAGGTGATAAACCTGGCGACTCATTATGAAAGATATCTAGGAACTCACAAGCTATAGGGACATCTGAAACAAAAGTCTTCTCCACTGTAGTGTCTCTGACTAGTGCTAAATATCCTTGACAACCCTTTTTCTCAGTATCTTCCTAGCTGTGATAGCGGAGATAAGATTATGAGGTGCAGAACTCTTGTTATCCACAAACTTAAACTCTTCTTCATATGGAATTATGAAAATTACTTCTTTACTCTGATTACCAATAGTGGCATAATGCTGAGACAATCTATTCATTCCAAGGATCATATCAAAACCCATTCTTAAAATCATGTCAACTTAATTACACCCAAAGGAATGAATCTGTGAATAACGCTTTAAATTTTCAGTCCTCAACTCAGAGGTTAATATACTAAACTTAATCTTGTAACATACAATTTTACTAGACTCCACTTATACAGTATCACATCTACAACATGAAGTGATAGATTGAAGAGTTCATATGTATTCTTCTCAATTGACTGCTATTCTCTTACTCTGTATAATAGCCACCAAGTGTAATTATCCCTCTTTAAAGATGGATGAAAGTATCTTAGAAATTACTCTCTAAACTCTAATCATGTCACATAAAGCTAATTTGACTGTATGTACCAATCTTAAACTACAGTCAAAACTGATAACTTCATCATTAAGAGTACAAAAGTGTTGGGTCCACATTAAACATCTTTTGATTCCTTCATCAAAGCATAATCAAAACAATTTTCATGCTTGGTTAAGTGTTATTAAGCCCTCATTAATCCTGGCTATCCATGGCATAAATATTGCAAGTTTGAATTCAAAGGTTGCCTGTACCTTTTACAATAACTACTTTGGCCTTTAACTTACCGTTGCCTCTAACCTACCCTTATACTAGATAGGTGTAGTAGGGGTTGAAACTAGAATCATAACTTCAACTTGAAAGGACTGCTTAGCAATATATATTGTCTCTATGGTAAAATCAGTTCACATTCACCTCACTTGAAAAGACACAAAAATCAATGAGATTCAAAAAATAGAATATATGCAGAATTGACACATCCTAAGCTCTCTGCTGAAATAAAGGCTGCATCTATTGTATGGCCGAAGGTTTCGCCACTGCACCCTGTGAAACTCCTAGTGCATGGGTAGTATCATCAAAACCTTGAGCCACAGGCTCCTCATTCTATTGTTTCTACTATCTAAGGTGACCATTTGGCCCTCTAAATTCACCTCTACCCCTACGCCTAGCTAGCTACATATGGGGTAGAACCTTGTCCTTAAAAGGCTCTCCGTCATCAATCTCACCGACTGATGGAGTGACTCACGCTCACCACAATAAAAAAAAGAACAAAAGCAAAACATACAATTTAGACAATCACAGATGACAAACAGAAAATAAATAAATACCTTAACGGTTACGTAGAATTTCAAAAAAAACAACGAAGACTTTTTAAAGACGTAGTCGAACCTAAAACTTTATATCATAATATAATAAAAATATCTTCATATATGATTCAAATACAGAATCTTTAACAAGTACAATCAAATGCTACCATAATAACACTATTACTGCAGTGATTACTAAGATACAAGAAAATGATAGCTCAGTATTTACACAAATCAGCCAAAGAGAAAAGTGTCCAACGAATATTACTACAGGGGAGGTCTGAAGTAGAAGATCCTGAAAAAAATATTGAAGGGAGTCAGACCTCACTGAGTGAATTATTATAATATATATACATGCAACCTAAAGTCATATACAATCAAGCATTAGTATAATATATATATATATATATATATATATATATATATATATATATATATATATACACATGCATTTCATACAGATGTTAAAATTTACTTTTATATAATAATAGATACAAAAAAAATTATTTTTGGGTGAATGATTGGAGTAGAATCTAAAATATTCTACAACCTCGATCACTGAATTTCACTAGCTAACAGGCTCACTTAATTCCAAAATATTTCTCTTTTTTATTTTTGGACAGTAGATTGGTCCCAAGACACTAAGTCAATCAAGCTCCCACAGTCTCACTGTCGGCATAATTGACCCCAAGAAACTAGGTCAACCGAACTCCCGCAATCATACCACTTTCTCACCACAAATCTCAATAATCAATTATTTAAATCTCACATCAACTATTTCATAATATTAACCCTAAAATCTAACGCACTGGTACGTATATAGTCATAGTGCATCCCATTAAGTAACACGTTCTACTACTATCCTTGAAATATATTTATCAAAATCGAATAATGAAAATTCAATATAAAAATATAACAACATATAATATCGAAAATGAATATTCTCAATATTTCTATATAAAATCATAAATATAATATTAACAATAATAAAAATAATTTAATGAAAAGAGCATAATTAAATTCATATTTATTAACATGTATGAATGCTTATAATATTAATATATATGCAATGTATATATATGATAATAACTCACAGTACTACTGCGCTCCACTGTTCCAGTTTGGCTGGCCCAGTCCGATCGGCCTAACTCGCAATACAACTAAAGAAAAATAATATTATTATTATTAGAATAAAATTTATAATTTAATAACTCTAAAATTTCTAAGAATAACTCAATCTAAACACGACTCGGCAAAATTTCAAAACTAGACTTAGACCAGTTGTCACGTTTTACGAAAATTCTATCGAAATTCGACAGAGTTTTTCTTGTAAAATGAACGTCTCTCTACTAAAAGTAAAGCCGATCCTGCACGCAAACACACTTCAAATATTCACAAATACTCAACTTCTCGGATTGGGCCCCCGAACTACAATAATTGCCCAACCAAGAACCAATATACTTAAAATCAAATAATAAAATAATAATTATTAAAAATCACTAAAATTCATAAAAATCAATAAAATAACATAAATCAACTTATTTAAATAATAAAAACATCAAAGATATTTATTTTCAAAATAATTAATAAAATCTCAATATACTAAAATAATAGTAATGAAAATCCATTTTTCAAATATTCAAAATTAAATAGCATAAATTACTTATAATTATTTAAATTTCCTAATTATATAATAAAAATATCTAAAAACTTATTTAAGCTTAAAAATAATAATTAAAATTATTATTCGAATATATTTTCAAAAATTACCATTAATTAGCTAAAAATAGTAATTACATTATAAAAATTATTTTAATGCCAATTATCACTCAAAAACTATCCAAAACCTATTAATTATCAATAATTATTTAAATTGCTCAAATATATAATAAAATAGCTAAATTTTAATTTAATCATAAAAATAATAAATAAAACTATTAGTTGAATATATTTCTAGAAATTATTACTAATTAGCTAAAAATAGCAAATAATTCACAAAAATTAATTTAATAATTTTTATTATTCAAAAATTTCCAGAACATACTAATTAATAATAATTTCAACTAAAATATAAAAATTACTAATTTATATTAATTTTTCCAAAAATTCATTTTTCACATAAACATTAAAAAATTCATAATAAATAATCGGAATACAAATTTAATAAACTTCCATCATGAAACTTGCTCTAAATAATATATAGAATTTAATAAAAATAAGAAAATTTCCAGACCGAGAACTATGAACAGTAACCAAACCCAAAAAAAGGAGGATATATATTTTTAATAATTTCAAAAAAATAAATGAAGATAATTTTTAGGTAGATTTTAGCTCAAACATCAATTTATCTAACTACCACATCTCCAAATAAAATTAAATTCTATAAGGAAAATCAAATTAAACATATTGACATAAAAAAAAAAAATTGAGTTTTCGGAGTCCTTACTAGTTGATTTACTCAAAAATAACTATATATTATTGAAGCTCGTAGCATGAGCTTCGAAACGAGTCCAAGCTCAACTAGTTTCCTTGTCGGTGATCGGACTATACTATTCACACACGTTGTCCTACACTACTACCTGTGCTATTGCTGCTGCTGAGGTGGTGGTGCGCAGAGGTTTGGTTGGTGGTCCGGCGTGAGGTAGTGACGTGAGAAGAAGAAGAAGATGATGAAAAAGAAAAAGGAGGGGAAGAAGAAACCGAAAAAAAAAAACTTTTTGTCCTTTTTTTTAAATATATATATATATATATATATATACACATCTGCACACACACATACATATATATAGTTATCAACTTATTATATATATATATATACATATATTTTTATACAACAATTAATTTAGATTTATTAAAAGCACACCACAAATAATAATAATAATCAAATCTAATTAACACTAATTAATCTCCAAATTAATATTAATGAGATTAGATAATAAATGACAATAAAATTTAACTTAAATCTTTAATTTAACAATAATTACCAATTTATAGTAAAATAAATAATAACTTTCGAAATAAAATTTAATCTCATCAATAACCAAATGCTACAATTTACTAAAATAAATAATTAGAATAATAATAAAATTAAAATATTAAAATAATCATTAATAAAATTATTTATTAACACTGCATATATCATAATTTAATTTAATAATTTATATGAAAATTTTGGGTCATAACAATAGCATTAATAATTATAAAAGTAAACTCAATAACATCAAGTTACTTAGGTTTCACTTATATGTTATTAGATTTTAGTTTTTACCACTTTAATTAAGAATAGTGATATGTATCATGACCGGTGATATCACCGGTCTCATGAGGACAAAATAACAGTAGGAGCAATTCCAATATTGCTCTCAATATTAATTAATATTTATTTTTTATTTTTCTTAGAAATTTTAATTGTTTTGAATTTTTTTTAATCTAAAACGTAAGGTGCATATGGGTGAATCCATGTAAGGATTTAAACACTTGTAACTTGTAAATAAACTTTTTATTTATTTTTCTTTTCTTAATAATGTAATTATAAAAAAAAACATAGAGACAACGTCACTATTCACGACACTAGTCATTATCCTTTAATTAAATACTGAATTTTCGTTGATTTAATCTTCCAGCTCGTTAAAGGTTAGGATTATTATATAATGTACCATAAAATACAATATGTGATGTGTGGATATCATGTATAATTCAATAAGTTGGTGTATTTAATCAATAAAATTTAAAAAATAAGAAGTTATTGGTTAAGACAAAATATTAGACTCAATTGCAAATGTATTTCTTTGGATGTAATATGTGGTGGTCAATTGATAAAATTGAAGTACTTAAATGTTCCATTCCAGTAACATTACATAATTTTAATTTATTTTTTAATTACATAATTATATATATATATATATATATATAGACTATATTAATATTTTTGGGCTATAATATAACAACCAGAATAATCACATAACATCATATTAGACAATTCTTGTAATCAGTCGTAATCATCCTAAGATTTACTCTATCTTATATCAATTAATTACAAATTCTATTAGACAACGATATGGTGTATGCCACGATCATTTGTTGCTAACTCAAATGATATACATGCTTTGGGGTATATGAATAGGTTCACCTTTAAACTTTATCTTTATATTTACTGACTCTTTAAATTATTTGTTTAACCCATTGAATCTCGTTAGAGATATTTAATTTTCTTTTTTAAAATTAGAATGTACTCTAATGTATTAAATTTCATCCGGATAGATTTATAAGAACAATTAAAAAAATTTGAACAACTACAGTAAAATATATAAATTTAAAATATCTCTTAAACGAGAACAAGGGTTGTAAATTGTTCCCAATTGCTGTTGGTTCTAAAATTTATTGAAAAATTAATAAAAATTATATCTTTTGTTTTTAAAGAATAAAAATCATATCTTAAACACACTTAATTATGTCTTATTACTTGTTATATTTAAAAATAGAAAATAGGAACTCCTTAAGACACATATATGGTAAAACAAAATTAAACTTATGTCAAGATACTGAACAAAAGTAAGGTTAGTTTAGCTTTTATCTTATGGTAACAACGAATGTGATTCCAATAAACCTTATTCCTCAACACCATCGGATCATATTATTACCACTTAACTTGTTTTTTTTTAAGAGAAGGTAATGAACTCATAATTTCACTTTCTAATATTCATTATTTGAACCATTAAATTATAAAGGGAGAACACTGCTTAACTTTTTTTTTGAACATGTACACCACTTAACTTAATATAGTTGAAAAAGAAAATTTTAATTAGACCGAACAATGAATTACAATATGGTAAATTTAATTATATATGAGTAATGTTTCCATGAATCTAGGTCAGGTTGAAATTTTCTAAGTTGACAAACAATATTTTCTTTTCTTTATTTATTAGCAAAAAATTTTCCTCGATCCTGACCTGCCTAAACTCTTTGACTTTTAACGCATTATATATGCACCACATCTATATCTATCATATATTATTGTTATTTTGTTGCTAAGTATATATATATATATTGTTGTGAAATAAAGATTAAATTACTTATTTTGTTATAGAACTAAACTTGAATTTAGTAGTATTTAACTAGAAGAAAAATATTTTATAGTAGAATGATTTTGAGAGAATTTAGAAAGAGTTTGGAGAGAATTTAGAGAACTATAATATTGAAAGAATTTGGAGAGTAATCTATCTTTTCTTCTTCTTAATCTTAACATCTTCATTAATGAATTTCAATCCCTTTATATAGAGATTTTCTTTTCACTATTTGAGAACTATTCTCTCACAAGCAATATATTGTTCATTCACATTCATAATACTCCCCCTTGAATAAAAATATTTTGCAACTGTCTCGTTAAAACCTTGCTAAATAAAATCCAGTGGGAAAAACTTTAGCTTAAGGAAAAAGAGTACAGTGCATGATATTCTCCCCCTCAAGTTGATATGTATAATTTTCCTTCACATAGTATGTAGATGTCGCATTCCAATATCGTGAACGTGCTTTCTAAAGATTGTAGTTGGAAGTGCCTTTGTGAAAAGATCAGCTGAATTCTGGCTAGACTGAATATACTTGATATCTATATGATTGTCTTTTATTAGCTCTTGAGTGTATGAAAAGAATCTTGGAGGTATATGTTTGGTTCTATCACTTTTGATATATCCTTCCCTTAACTGTGCAATGCATGCTGCATTATCTTCATATAAAATTGTTGGACTTTTGTTGACTGGAAAACCACAAGATTCTTCAATATGATGTGTCATTGATCTAAGCCACACACACTCTCTACTTGCTTCATGTAGTGCAATAATTTCAGAATGATTTGAGGAAGTAGTGACAAGCGTTTGTTTTTGGGAACGCCAAGAAATTGCAGTTCCATTATTTGTGAACATATAGCCTGTTTGAGATTTCGCTTTATGAGGATCAGATAAATGCCCTGCATCTGCATAACCAATCAATTCTTGTTTTGAATTGTTAGAATAAAATAAACCCAAATCAACATTTCCTCGAAGGTGTCGAAGTATATGTTTGACCCCTTTCCAATGCCTTTTTGTTGGAGCTGAACTGAACCTCGCTAATAAATTAACTGCAAAAGAAATGTCAGGTCTAGTACAATTAGCAAGATACATTAGAGCTCCAATGACACTGAGATATGGAAATTCATTACCAAGAATTTCTTCATTTTCTTCACAGGGTCGAAATGGATCAGTTTCAATATTGAGTGATCTAACGACCATTGGAGTACTTAAAGGATTTGCTTTATCCATATTAAAGCGTTTCAAGATCTTTTCTGTGTAATTTGATTGATGCACAAATATCCCATTGTGCATTTGCTCAATTTGTAAACCAAGGCAATACTTGGTTTTTCCAAGATCTTTCATTTCAAATTCTTCCTTTAAGTATACTGTTGCTTCATGGATCTCATTTTCTGTTCCAATGATATTCAAATCATCAACATATACAGCTATAATCACAAATCCGGATATTGTTTTCTTAATAAAAATGCATGGGCAAATAATATTACTCACATATCCTTTATTAATCAAATAATCGCTTAAACGATTATACCACATGCGCCCAGACTGTTTTAACCCATATAAAGATCTCTGGAGCTTGATCGAATACATTTCTTTGGGTTTTGTACTTAATGCTTCAGGCATTTTAAATCCTTCAGGGATTTTCATATAAATGTCACTATCAAGTGCTCCATACAAATAAGCAGTCACAACATCCATAAGACGCATTTCTAATTTCTTAGAAACTACTAGGCTAATCAGATACCTGAACGTAATTGCATCCATAACAGGAGAATACGTTTCATCATAATCAATTCCTGGCCTTTGTGAAAAACCTTGAGCTACAAGTCTAGCTTTGTACCTTATTATTTCATTTTTCTCATTTCTCTTTCGTACAAAGACCCACTTGTATCCTACAGGTTTCACATTTTTAGGCATAGGAATAATTGGCCCAAAAACATTTCGTTTATTTAGTGAGTCCAATTCAGCCTGCATAGCATCTTTCCATTTTATCCAATCATGCCTATTTTGACATTCCATGACTGATTTTGGTTCAGGTCTTTGTCATTTATGATTTCACATGCAACAGTATATGACAATGTTTCATGACTTTCTTTATTTTTTATTTCTTCAGGGATATTTTCCTCGCTATCAATATGATTATCTACTCCCTTTCTCTTTCGAGGATTTTTATCCTTAGAACCAATTGGTCTTCCACGCTTCTGGCGTGTTTTAGACTCATGAGTGTCTTTATTCTCAGATTTTATTTCTGGAATTTCAATACGAGCAGGAGCATTGGCTGCTGGTATATATGATTTAGTCACTCTTTTTGTATCAGTAAATGCATCTGGCAATTGATTTGTAATTGCTTGTAAGTGCACAATCTTTTGCACTTCTAATTCACATTGTTTTGTGTGAGGATCCAGATGCAATAATGATGGTTCATTCCATGAAATATCCCTTTTCACTTCTTTCTCCCCTTTTCCTAATGTTGGGAAAACAACCTCATTAAATTGGCAATCAGCAAAACGTGCTGTAAAAACATCACCAGTTAGAGGTTCAAGATATCTAATAATCGAGGGTGTTTCAAACCCAACATAAATTCCCAATCTTTATTGAGGACCCATTTTTGTGCGCTGAGGTGGCGCGATGGGTACATATACTGCACAACCAAAAATTTTGAGATGGGAAATATTTGGCTCTTGACCAAATGCCAATTGTAGTGGGGAGTATTTATGATATGCACTAGGTATGATGCGAATTAATGAAGCAGCATGTAGGATTGCATGACCCCAAACTGAAATGGGAAGCTTTGTTCTCATTATTAATGGTCTAGCAATAAACTGAAGTCATTTAATCAATGATTCAGCTAAACCATTTTGAGTATGTACATGGGCAACGGGATGCTCAACAATGATCCCAGTAGACATACAATAATCATTGAATGCTTGAGATGTAAATTCACCAGCATTATCAAGTCTTATCCTCTTGATTGTATAATCAGGGAATTGTGCTCGTAATTTAATAATTTCAGCAAGCAACCTTGCAAATGCAACATTACGAGTTGACAATAGACAAACATGTGACCATCTACTAGATGCATCAATTAATACCATAAAATATCTGAATGGTCCACATGGTGGGTGAATTGGCCCACATATATCACCTTGAATTCTTTCAAGAAACATAGGTGATTCATTTTGAATTTTAGATGGTGAAGGTCTCAAGATTAATTTTCCAAGAGAACAAGCTGTACATGGCATTTCATTTGATTGAGGAATTCTTTGCCCCTTCAAGGGATGCCCGTGTGAATTCTCAATTATCCTTCGCATCATTACTGATCCAGGATGACCTAATCTGTCATGCCATAAATTTATTATTGAAGGATCATAAGATTTTTCTTTTACTGCCATATTTGATTCAATTACATGTATATGCATGTAATGCAATCCAGTAGGGAGTTTTGGCAGTCTTTCCAATACTTGCATTTTTCCTGATTCATAGGAAACTATATTTAAATATTTGTTACCATTTATAGTAATAGATTGGGTATCACACCCATTTCGATATATGTCATCAAAACTCAACAAATTTCTTGTTGATTTTGGTGAAAACAAAGCTTCATCAATTATAAACTTTGTTCCATTTGGTAACATAAATTTAGCTTTGCCAATTCCTTCAATCAGATCTACAGGACCTGATATTGTTTTTACAACTGCCTTTGTGGGCTTTATTTCAGAGAAATAATCTCTATTTTTCAAGATAGTATGTGTAGTACCACTATCTGGTATGCAGAGATCTCCAATATTGTCTTTATGTTGAGTACAATCCATATTAAACTTCAAAATAGATAAACACAAAATTAATCAATTAAGGTAAAAACATAAAATAATTATAAAGTAGGACATTTTATTTAATTTAAAAATAACATACATAACAATAACATATTCTTCAGAATCAAATAAGTAATAACAATATACTTAAAATTATAGATGTCTCAATTTCCATTGTCAGTAAAATCATCAGTAAAATCAGAAACATCTAAATGAGTTGTATCATTAACATGAGTATGATGCTCATTGAAGTTTATTTCCTTTTCTTTGCCTTTCAATGATGCCTTATAAAGTTGGCAAAGATGTGGTGGTGTTCGACAAATTCGTGACCAGTGTCCTTTACTACCACATCTGAAACACACAGTTTCAAACTTATATTGAGGCCTTTCTTGAACACCACTGATGACTGATTTTAACTTCTTTTGAGGTTGAGTCTGAGTTTGTTGTGGAGTATTATTATATTTATTTCCACGACCATGGCCAAAGAATTGACCTCTTCCACGTCCACGACCTCTACCTCTCCCTCGTCCATGGCTATTGTAATTTTTATATCTGGAATAATTTATAGCATTTGCTTCTGGAAATGCTATTGAGCCAGTGGGACGGGATTGATGATTTTTCATCAAGAGTTCATTATTTTTCTCAGCTACCAGTAGGCATGAAATTAGTTCAGAATATTTTTTAAATCTCTGCATCCTGTATTGTTGTTGCAGTGTAACATTTGATGCATGAAATGTGGAGTAAGTTTTCTCCATCATATCCTCATCTGTGACTGTCTGTCCACAGAATTTTAATTGTGATACTATTCTGAACATTGCAGAATTATAGTCACTCACTTTTTTGAAATCTTGAAAGCGTAAAGCTCTCCATTCATCAGTGACTACTGGTAGTATTACATCTCTTTGATGATCATATATGTCTTTTAGATCCTTCCAAAGAACACTTGGATCTTTGACAGTCAAATATTCACATTTTAATCCTTCATCAAGATGACGACGGAGAAAAATTATAGACTTGGCTTTATCTTGCAATGAGGTGTTATTATTTTCTTTTATGGTATCAATTAACCCCATTGATTGAAGATGCATCTCTACATCTAGAATCCAAGACATATAATTTTTTCCCGTGATGTCAAGAGCAATGAACTTAAGCTTTGCTAGATTTGTCATTATGATAACTAATAAAAAAATAACTCAATTAGAATTCATAAATTTGATGACTACTAAAAAAAATCAAACATGATCAGAATTTACTAATTAATTATATCATGAATGAATATTGCAAGAAATAATAGTGTTACAAAAAATGATACAATAATACTTAAAATTATATCAAATAGAAAATCATCTTCCATATTAATTATTCCTAAAACTATTATAATAGTCATGATCAAAACACAAATATAAATATACCAAATCATGTTTACAATGTAGAGTAAAGAGAGAAAGAGAAAATGTATGAATTTGTGTGAATGAATAACATTTATAGCTCATCTATTTATAATGAAAAATTTAGCCGTTTATTACTGTTATATTACCGTTGGTAATAAAAATATAGCCGTTAGAATTTTTTTTTTTTAATATAATATATTGAGAAATAAATTATATAAAGTAAAATCAATAAATAATGTTGATATGATTATTTATAGCAAGTGAGTTAACATAACGATATGTATAAATATGGGGCAAAACCGTCCATTAATATAAAATGGGGTATAGCCTTCCATTAACATAAATAATAAAAAATAAATGTGTATAAATATAAATTGGTAGGAGGCATAGCCATCCATAAGGTTAGAACCATTTCTAGCAATATTTGCATCAATGGTGTAGTTAGTAAAACAAAATAAAAATAACAAGTAATATAAAGTTAGATTGAAGAAATAAATATAAATATATAAATTAGTAGGAGGCATAGCCATCCATGATAATATATAATCAATTAATATATTCATAAATATTAAATATTAAGAAATATGTACCTTATTGTTTTGATCGAAAGCTCCTCGTGCTGATAACGTGTTGTGAAATAAAGATTAAATTACTTATTTTGTTATAGAACTAAACTTGAATTTAGTAGTATTTAACTAGAAGAAAAATATTTTATAGTAGAATGATTTTGAGAGAATTTAGAAAGAGTTTGGAGAGAATTTAGAGAACTATAATATTGAAAGAATTTGGAGAGTAATCTATCTTTTCTTCTTCTTAATCTTAACATCCTCATTAATGAATTTCAATCCCTTTATATAAAGATTTTCTTTTCACTATTTGAGAACTATTTTCTCACAAGCAATATATTGTTCATTCACATTCATAATATATATATATATATATATATATATATATATATATATATATATATATTTGCATGTTGAGTACTTCTTAGACCAAGTATTTTATGCTAAAATCGTTGGGATTTACAGTGCTAGTTTTACATACAGTTGTAGCATCGTTGACAATGTATAACAATTAGCCGCAGAAAACTGAATATTTCAAGTCATATGTATATATTCACATTGCATGTGAGAGCAAGAGTCAAAGCTTGAGTTTGGTCATTACAAGAAATCTAATTAAATAAGGCATCAATTTTGAACAGTGCCTACGCGTGCTCGCTTGCTCTAGTGACCCTGATAACGCCTAGCTGACCTTATTCACTGTATAAAGCTGTCAGCTCTTGCTTTCATCTCCATCTATGCCAACGTTCATTTCATTTCTGATTAATTTATTACTTTCTTTTGCAATTGTATACGAAATAGGAGGGAAAAATGGCAACTTCTGTTTCCAAAATTTTGTTATTTCATATTGTTGCTTTCGAGCACAGCATGCCATGCGCAGCTTACGTCTACATTTTATAATTCTTCTTGTTCTAAAGCACTCAGTACTATCAGAACTTCCATCATGAATTTATTGTAAAAATTGAGTATCAGAATGTGAATAAAATAAATTAAATTGTAGTTAAAATAATTAAAATGATAAAATTGAAAACAATATATAACCCAATTTTGGAAAATATTGCATAACTAAATAGAATTTAAATGATTGTATTAAAAACCACAAAATAAATTTTCAGGAAAATGTGGTAGGTCACAATGATCCACTTAAATATCACATTTTTAGACAGAATTTTACTAAGATAAATAATTTCATAGTACAATAATTCGTGACCATTAAACCCGACAATAACAATAAGAAAGATAACACCAAAATTTAATGTGAAAAACCTCAAACAAATCGGGAAAAAACCATGGGTAAAATTAAAAGAATTTCACTATGAAAAATAATAGAAGTTACAAAATATTTTTCTCTATACGCCAAGGAGAATACAATAAAATTCTTTTTTAATATAAAAAATAACCTACTCTCTATATATTTTTATTCATAAGAAATTACTCACAATTTCTCACTAACTCACTAACTTTAACTAATACAATGCTCACACATCACACTCTCTTCCCATTGCTATGCTTGTATTTTATTTGCTTGTGTTGTGATTTTTAAAATGGCAGAGCAAAATGGCCTTTATATAGCCGTAAAAAATGACTATTTTTCAACCCACTTTTAACCATTTGTTAGCACCGAATTCGGTGTTAACTTCTCTTTTTAATTTATGTGGTTGCACGGCTGCACCAATTTTTGACTTTAATTTTGACAATCTCCCACTTGAAGATTTGATTGAGGATCAATCATATCTTCACACCATTCTTTTTATCTTGCCTTTTCATGTTGCTTACGTTTTTGTTAGGCCACACGAAAATCGACACCAAATAAACTTGTCACTGTTGATAATTTTTGTCAAGAAATTTGTTAGATTTTCTTTAGTATGAATTTTCTACAAATCAACAATTCCTTCTTATTCTTTCTCTCAAACGAAGTGATACTGAACTCGAATGTATTTTGATTTTGAATGAAATGTTGGATTTCTTGTAAGGTGTAAGGTACTCTGACTATCACTAAACAAAGAAACTTTCTATTATTTGTGTCTAAGTTCTTCCATTGCCATCTTCAACCAAAAGTGTTCTTTACTGGCTTGTGTAGTTGCAATATATTCTGCTTCTGTTATTGATGTAGCCACAATTGAGTGCAGTTTTGATACCCAACATACAACACTACTAGCAAGTATAAACACATAACCTGTTGTTGATATGCTTTTATCCAAATCACTTGCATAATTTGAGTCAACATATCCTTTGATAATAAAGTTTGATCCTCCATAACATAATGCAACATCTGAGGTTCCTTTAATGTATTTTAGGATCCTTTTCATAGCATTCCAATGCTCTCTACCAGGATTTTCCATGTACGGACTAACCACTCCCACTACATGTGCAATGTCTGGTTTTGTACAAATGATAGCAAATATCAAACTTCCCACTGTTGATGCATACGGTACTCGAGACATTTCCATCCTCTCTACTTTACTACTAGGACTCATACTGGAGGATAACTTGAAATTAGTAAGAAGTGGGGTTGAAATTGGCTTACAATCTTGCATTTTGAATCACCGTGAAACTTTCTTTAAGTAATTTTCTAGAGTAGCTAAATCTTCCTATCATTTCTATCTCGATGAATTTCCATCCCTAGAATCTTGTTTGCTTCTCCCAAGTCCTTCATTTCAAATTCCTTAGCCAACTGTGCCTTCAATTCTTTGATATAATCTTTGTTGGGGCTTGCTACTAATATGTCATCAACGTACAATAATAAAATGATGAAGTCATTTTCACCTAACCTCTTGAAATATGCACAAGGATCTGCATTAAGTTTGTTGTATCCAAAGCTCATGATGAAGGAATCAAATCTCTTATACCAACACCTCGATGCCTGTTTTAAGCCATATAGAGATTTGTTCAACCTGCAAACCAAGTTCTCTCTTCCTTATTCTTTAAAACCTTCTAGTTGGAGCATATAAATCTCTTCTTTAAGATTTCCATGAAGAAAAGCAATTTTTATATCTAATTGCTCTAGATGTAAATCAAATGTAGCATACATCGCCAGGACCAATCGAACTGTTATAAATAGGATCACAGGGGAAAAAATTTCATTGAAACCAATGCCTTCTTTCTAAGCATACCCTCGCACCACTAATCTTACACAATACCTTTCCACTTGATTGTTGTTATTACACTTGATCTTGTAGACCCATTGTTACTAATTGGCTTTCTTCCTTGTGGTAACGACATAAGTTCCCAAGTCTAATTCTTATGTAGAGCTTTAATTTCTTCATGTATTGCTGCCATTCACTGAGATGCTTTTAGACTTTTCAGTGCTTCTTAAAGAGTTAATGGCTCTCCATCCTTTGTTAAAAAGCAGTATGCAATATTACTTTTCATAATATAATCATAATACCAAGCTGGTGTTTTTTTACCATGATTTGATAGTTAAACTCCAGTTTCTTCAGACTCAACTAGTTCTTATTCTTCATTTTCTGGTACTGCTTTAGAAGAATCCTCTTATTCCACCTATATCATTGTAGTCTCTGAATTGTATTTTGATGTGGTATTATCACATTTTTCTTATAGTTTATCTTCTGCAAACATCACATCTTTACTGATGATGACCTTATAGGTAGTGGGATCTCATAAGTGATACCCCTTAACTCCTTCTACATAACCCAAGAATATGCATTTTCTAGATTTTAGATCCAGCTTTGTAGTTTCTTGGGCAATATACATCACATATATAAGGCTTCTAAATATATAGAGGTTTGAATAATCATAGGCTTATGAGTCCACATCTCTATAGGTGTCTTCAACTCAATTGCAGTTGATGGTAACCTATTTATCATATAACAGGCGATGTTGACTGCTTCTACCTAGAATGACTTTTTTATACCTGCAGCTCCCGTCATTACCCTTATTCTTTCTAATAGGTTTCTGTTCATCCGCTCTACCACTCCATTCTATTGAGGAGTGTATGTTGTAGTGAACTACTTTTTGATGCCTTCCTACTTGCCAAATTTATCAAATTCTTCACTGGTATATTCTCCTTCATTATTTATCCTCAAACACTTGATCTTGTTTTCTATAATCAAGTTCCACCCGCACTTTGAATACTTCATACACATCAGCTTTCCTCTTGATAGGATACACCCAACAACTCCTACAATAGTTATTAATAAAGGACACAAAGTACTTTGCTCCTCCTAGGGATAGTACTGGTGCTTGCCATACATCAGAGTGAACCAATTTTAGAATAATTTTACTTTTAGAATTAGATGTATTGAACTTTACACGGTGCTACTTGCTTGTAACACAATGCTCATAAAAGGGTAAGGATACCTTTGTGAGACCAGGAAATAGCTTCTGCTCGACTAGAATTTTCATTCCTTGTTTTGACATATGGCTAAGTTTTAAATGCCACATCATTATAAACTTTTCATTTGAATCATCTGAAGCAACACATGCTTCTACCTCTTACAAAGTCTCTCCTATCAGTATATATAAATTTGCAACTATCTTTTATTCCATTATTAGTAAGAGTGCACCTCAAATTATCTTCATAATTCCCTTTTCAATTTTAACCCTACACCCAAGATTATCTACCACTCTTAGAGATAGTAGATTTTTATTTGAGCCCTCCACATGCTGCATATTTTGAATTGTGCAAGTTATGCCATTATACATCCTTAATTTGATGGTTCCCATACCGATGATCTTCAAATGACAATCATCAACCTTTATGTCTAAAATCCACATATCAAAAAATTTCTTTCTATATATGCCAGTTGTCACCACTTCATTACATAAAGCAATGCCATCATCTAATATACTTGCAAAATTTTCTTGAGGTTTAAAATCTCTTAGATTCCAATAATCGTTCTTCAAGTGACCCTTTTTGCCACAGTTTTAACACTTAAAATTCTTCTTGCTTCTTGATCTTGATATGCTTTATCTTTGCCTCTTACTAGAGCTAGGTTCTGTTGATCTCCCTCTTATCACCACCAAAGCCTCCATTCATTGTGAATTCACCATCTTGTCTTCTTTGTTTTTGTGTCTTCTTTTTTTTCTCTAAGACAACAACTGTAATATCATTGAAGACTAGATAATCTGTGAGAAGATTATTTTTCAGATTGATGATAAGTTGATCATACAAATTAGACAAACTTTGAAGTAGAAATTCAACATGTTCATTTGCCTCTATTTTATATCTCAACTATATAAGTTAGGGAAATAAAGTATTCAAAGTATTTATATGCTCTGTCACTGAAGTAGATTCTGCCATTTGAAGAGTGTAAAGCTTCCTCTCAAGAAAATTTTTGTTATGGATTGAATTGGCCTCATAGAGTCTAGTGAGCTAATCCTAAATCTCTTTTGTAGTTTTCTTTCTTCTGCCAATGCCAGATGAAGATTTGCAATAACATTCCCATCCATCTTTTTTCATTTGTTATCATCTGTGAATTCTTTCGGCCTTCCACTGATAGCCGCCAGGCAATTATCTTTTCTCAATATTACTTTTATGTTGAATTTCCATAGTGAGAAATTTCTCCCATTAAATTTCTCAATCTCATATTTTGCCACCATTATTTCTATCACTATTCACGAACCAGATGCTCTGATACCAATTGTTGTAAAAATTAAGGATCAGACTGTGAATGAAATAGAGCAAATTGTAGCTAAAATAATTAAAATAATAAAATTGAAGAGAATATATAACACAACTTTGAGAACTATTGCATAAGTGAATAGAGTCTAAACAATTATACTAAAAAATTTCCACAAGGTAAATTTCCAGTAAAGTGTGGTGGGTCACATTGGTCCACTTAAGTATTATACTCCTAGACATAATTTTACTAGGACATGTAATTTAATAGCAAAATAATTCGTTACCACTAAACCTGACAATAGTAACAAGAAAGAAAACACTACATTTAACGTGGAAAATTCCAAATAAATTGAGAAAAAACCACGGACAAGACCAGAAGAATTTCACTATGAAAAATAAAAGGAGTTAGAAAATATTTCTCTCAATACTCCAAGGAGAATACAACAAAATTCTTTCTTAATATAAGAGATAACTCACTCTCTATATATTTTTCTTCATAAGAGATTACTTACAATTTTTCACTAACTCACTAACTTTTACTAACACAATGCTCACACAACACACTCTCTTCCCATTACTATACTTGTGTTATGATTTTTAAAATGGTAGAGCAAAATGGCCTTTATATAGCCATGAAGGATGACATTTTTCAACCCACTTTTAACCATTTGTTAACATCGAATTTGATGTTGACTTCTTTTTTTAATTTATGTGGTTGCATGGCTGCACCAATTTTTGACTTTAATTTTGACAGAATTCAATTACTGCAGAATAAAGAATGGTTGTATCTCTTATTTGCTTACATTTTCATGACAATTTTGTTCAGGTTACTTATCAGGATTGGCTAAACTAATGTTGGTTTTTTTTTCTTGAAATTGATATATATATCAATAGAATTTAATATAGCTTTTGGAATTGATTTTTTAGGGTTGTGATACTTCTATCCTTCTTGATGAGACTTTAACTATCGAAAGCGAAAAGACTGTATTACCTAATATGGATTTTGCCAGAGGTTATCAAGTCATTGACAAAGCAAAGGCTGAAGTAAAGAAGATATATCTTGGAGTTGTATTTTGTGTTGATATCTTGGCTATGGCAGCAAAGGATGCTTCTGCTTATGTAAGTATAAATATATATATATCGTTCTCTTTCTCCATATTAAATCCATGCTTCTCACAGCCTACCTAATGAGAGCTTTTGACATTTATTTTTTGTTTTAAAATATATTAGGTTGGAGGTCCATCATGGACAGTGATGCTTAAAAGAAGAGACTTAACTACTGCAAGTTGAACTCTAGCCAACAGTGAACTTCCTAGTTTTAAAGATGGCCTCCACAGGCTTATATCTCACTTTTAGAGTAAATGGCTTAATGCAAGGGACATGGTTGCTTTTTCAGGTTAACCTTTATATATATAATAACATCTTAATTCTTGATCTCTATTATTTTTGGCAAAATCAAATCCCACTTCATGATTTTTATTAAAATGGGAGGAGTTATTTGGTTATAAAAGAACTCCTTCCCCCTTAGTTATATCATCCCACAACATTACCCTTCTCCACTATTTAGGCTATTTGTATTCTTTCTCTCTCTTTTGTAAATATTTAATCAATTAGTGAAATATTATTTTGGTAGTGTCCGAGAACATAGGCATACTTGATCGAACCTCATTAAACTTTAGTTTTCTCTTTTATTCTATTTAATAGCTATTTTTGAGTATAGTTATTGTTAATTATTGTGCTTTTAAATTACTTATCTTAGTAAAATTATGTTTAGGAGGTTGGTATTTAAGTGAACCATTGTGTCCTACCATGCCTTTCTTAGGAATCTGCCTTGAGGTGATTTTTTAATACAATTGTTTACACTTTAGTCACTTGAGCAATAGTTCTCAAGGTGAATTTGTTATTATTGGTGGAATTAACCCAAATCCCATAATAATTAGTATCAGAGCTCTTGGTTTATTTTAGTATGCTATGTGATTATGGCTTAGGCTGATATTCCATATCAAAAAAAATATCATTAGGCTAGTTGGCATTCTGCATTGACAGCTATTAAATAGAATTTACAACAGAAGTGGCAGACATCAAAAAATTATCCACATCAATGTCAATAACTTCGTCATCTTCAATTTTAGAAAGAAATGCTATGATAAATGCTAGATTTATAGTGGAGATTTTTTATGGCATTGGTCATTTTGGCATGTGGCAAAATGAGGTTCTAAATGCCCTCTTTCAGCAGGGTCCAGACATTGTTATTGAAGGAGAGAAATAAATGATGTTGAGAAGAAAGAATAAAATATAATCAATATATTAGCATGTGGTACAATTCGATCATGTCTTTCTAGAGAACATCAGTATGCATTTTTTAAAGAAAATTTTTGCAAGTAAATTATGGAAGGCAATGGAGGAGAAACTCTTGAAGAAAAGTAATCAAAACAAACTCTACATGAAAAAGAGATTGTTTCGCTTTAACTATGTTTTAGGTACTATAACGAATGGTCATATTACTATCTTTAATCAGCTGGTAACTAATTTGATGAATATAGATATGATTTTTAATGATGAAGATCTGGCTCTAATGTTGGTAGGATCACTTCCTGATGAGTTTGAGTATCTTGAAGCTACTCTACTTTTTAGGAAGGTTATTATGTCTCTAAGTGAAGTAACTATAGCCTTGTATAGTTATGAATTATGAAAGAAAGAAAAGCAAAAAAATACAAGTGTTGAAGTAGAAGCTCATGTTGTTAGAGGCCATTCATAGAGCCAGAATAAAGGAAGGAGAGGGAGATCAAAGTTAAAGTCCAAATTGAGCAAAGATCAATGTGCCTTTTGTAGAGAAAAAGGGCACTAAAAGAAAGATTATCCTAAGCTAAAGGACAAAGGCAAACTTGGTAAGGAAAATGTTGTCTCAAAGTTAAATGTAGCTAAGTGTGATGATGCAGATTCAGATCTTTCAATTGCTGCTACACCATCAACCAACTATTCAAGTTTATGGTTACTAGATTCAACTTGTAGTCACCATATGACTCCCAATCGAGAATGGTTCCTTGACTTTAAAGAACTAAAAGGTGGAGTTGTCTACACAATGAATAATGCCCCTCTTAACATATTGGATGGTTTAATTTGCTTGAGCAATCATGATGGATCAATCAAAACCTTAACAATTGTTCATTATGTGTCAAATTTGATAAGGAATCTCATTTCTATGGGAACCTTAGAGTCAAAAGGTTTCAAAGTAAGGGCGAAAGATGGGATAATGAGAATCATCTCTAGTGCACTTATAATAATGATAGGGATTTAGAAAAGAAATAATGTGTATTACTTCCTGGGTAGTACAATTATTGGGACAATAATAGTAGTAACTTCTACTGATGATCAGGAGTCAGAAGCAACTAGGTTATAACATATACACTCGGGGCATGTTGGTAAAAAATCCTTAAAATTGCTGATAGATCAAAGATTATTAAAAGGAGTTTAAGCTTTCAAATTGGATTTTTATGAGCATTGCATCAAAAGAAAGAAGACAAAGGTGAAATTTGGAACAACTATCTATGATACTGAGAGTATTTTGGATTATATTTATTTAGATGTGTGGGGGCCTTCCAAGAATGATTCATTAGGAGGAAAACACTATTATGTCACCTTTGTTGATGATTTTTCCTAGAGAGTCTGGGTGTATATAATGAAGATTAAGGATAAGGTGTTGGAATTTTTTTTTAAATAAAAAAAGATGGTGAAGACTCAAACAGGCATAAAAGTCAAATGTCTCCGTACAGACAATAATGGAGAGTTAAAAAATGATCCATTTTTGAAAGTCTATGAAGATGAAGGTATTATCAGACACTTCAATATCAGAGATACACCATAATAAAATAAGGTGGCAGAGTGAATAAATAGGGCATTATTGGAAAGGTTCAGTGTATGTTGTCCAATGTTGGGTTAGGAAAAGAATTTTGGGTTGAGGCTGTAGTATACGCTTGTCATCTTGTTAAATGCTTACTATCAACTGCTATTAGTGGTAAAACACCATTGGAGAAATTATTTGGAAAACCTGCTACAGATTTTGATTCTTTACATATGTTTAGTTTCATTGCATGTTACCATGTTAAGGAGTTAAAGTTGGATCCAAGAGCAAAGAAGACAATCTTTATGGAGATCACTTCTAGTATGAAAGGCTATCTTCTTTAGTGTCTAAAAATAGAGAAAGTAATTTTCAATAAGGATGTTACTTTTGATGAATCTTCCATGTTGAGAAAGGCGATTTCAGAAAAAATGGAGCAGATGGATGGTACTCACAAACAGGTGTAGTTTGATGACAATAAAATTATCCCAGTAAATGTAGAAACTGATGATGACTCTCCTATGGTAAAAGAAGATAAGGTTCAGACCCAAGAACCTCTATAGCAACATAAATCAATTGCATTAAAGAAGGAAAAGAGGACCATTAGATAACCTATTTGCTATGCTGCTATAGTCTTTTCTGCATCACCAATTACAATTGATGATATTCTTGCCACTTATAATGAAGCATTCCAAAGTTTAAAACATGAAAAATGGAGGATTGCCATGAATGAATAAATGCAGTCCTTTTAAAAGAATCAGACATGGAAACTAGCTAGTCTTCCAAAGGGAAAGAAGGCAATTGGGTGCAAATGGGTATATACAAAGCAAGATTGGTAGCTAAAGGCTACGTACAGATAAAGGGAATTGATTATAATAAAGAATTTTCTCCAGTTGTAAAGCATTCCTCCATCAGAATTTTATTGGCTTTGGTAGCATAGTTAGATTTAGAACTAGTTCAGATGGATGTAAAAATTACATTTTTACATAGAGACTTGGATAAGGAAATCTACATGACTTAGCCAGATGGATTAAAAGTTGCTGGCGGAGAAAAAATGGTTTACAAATTAGAAAAATCATTGTATGGATTGAAGCAATCTCTGAGGTAGTGGTACAAGCAATTTGATAAGTTTATGATAGGGCAAAAGTACACGAGAAGCAAATATAATTATTGTGTTTGCATAAGCTATAAGATGAATCCTATATATATCTTCTTTTTTATGTTGATGATATGCTGATAGCTTCTAGGAGTCAAATAGAGATTGAGAAATTAAAGACTCAATTAAACAAGGAGTTTAAGATGAAGGATCTTGGTGAAGTAAAGAATATTGTCGGTATGGAGATATCTAGAGGTAGAAAATCGGGGAGACTTTGTTTATCTCAGAAAAAATATTTGAAGAAGGTATAAAAACGTGTTGGCATGAATGAAAAGTTAAAACCAATTAGTACACCACTTGCTTTTCATTTCAAGTTTAGTGCATCCATGTCACTAAAGAATGGTGCAGAATGGGAATACATGTCAAAAGTACCGTATGTAAGTGTTGTTGGTAGCTTAATGTATACAATAGTATGTACAAGGCCCGATATTTCATAAGCAGTTGGGGTTATAATCAAGTACATGTATGATCCTGGAAAGGAGTATTGGCAATCTGTGAAATGGATTATATGGTATATTTTGAACATCGTAGATATTGGTTTGGTATTTTAGCAAGATAGGCAAGATGGTTAGTGTATAGTTAGGTATTATGATTTTGACTATGTTGGTGACTTGGATAAGTGTTGATAATTATATGTTTACTTTTACAAAAGCAACAATCAGTTGGAAGTACACCTTACAGTCAACAGTTGCTTTGTCTACTATGGAGGGAGAGTATATGGCAATTACAAAGCTGTAAAGGAGGCAATTTGGCTTCAATGGTTACTTGGTAAATTGGGAATGGAGCATAAGCACATCAAAGTGCATTGTGATAGTTAGAGTGCTATTTATTTAGCAAAGAACCGGGTTTATCGATGTTCAATATCACTTTGTACAGGAGATTTTGGAAGAAGGTGGAGTCACAATCCAAAAGATTGGGACCATTGAGAATCCTGCTAATCTAATGACCAAAGTGGTAACTGCGGTCAAGTTTAAATATTGTTTAGACTTGATCAATATTGTCACAAATTGAAAGATGAAATTTGCAAACACTACTAGAGGTTGGATTTAAAAGAGAATTATATGGAATTTTGCCAAAGTGGAGATTTGTTATTTTTGGCAAAATCAAATCCCACATCGTTAAACTTTAGTGTTCTCTTTTATGTCTATTTAATAACTATTATCGGGTATAGTTGTTAATTATTGTGCTATTAAATTACTTATCTTGGTAAAATTCTATTTAGGAGGTTAGTATTTTAGTGGACCATTGTGTCCCACCACACCTTTTCTAGGAATCTACCTTAGGGCAATTTTTTTATATAATTGTTTACACTCTAGTCACATGAGCAATAATTCTCAAGGTGAATTTATTATTATTAATGGAAATTAACCCGAATTTCACAACAATCTCTTGAATTACATATATAGTTAATAGTACTTTGTTTCCAAAATTTCATGTTCTCATACATTAGGCCAAGCTCAATGCTTTACATTTTGCGATAGGATTTAAAGTAATGACACTAAAATTGATGCATGATTTGCTAGCACTCGCAAGCGAACTTGTCCAACCATTGGTTGTGATGCAAATTTGGCTCCAATTAATCTTGTGACACCCAATTCTTTTGACAATAATTACTTCAAGAATTTGATGTAAAAGAAAAGTCTTATTGAATCTGATCAAATCTTTTTTAGTGGAGGTTCCACAGACAGCATTGTCTCAGAATATAGCAGGAGTCCTTTAACTTTTAGCTTTGATTTTGCATCTGCTATGATCAAAATGGGAAATATTGATCCTCTTACAGGAACTGCTAGTCAAATAAGAAGAATTTGCAGTGCTGTAAACTAAGTTTATATCCAATGTGTTACATTTTTTTGTGTTTTCTTGAAACCATAAACTATGCTATGATGCATGGAAATTTCTTCAAATAGGCGTTTCCACATTTAACAAATGATTAAGTATCGGAAATTTTAAGAAACTCTTTGAAAACATTTCAGAGTTGTTTCCTCAAATATGAGAAATTAGGAAACACATTTTTTACTTGAAAACGTATTTTCAACTTGAAAAATATATTCATATAGTATTTCTTAAATAAAAAAAAAAGAGACAAATTAAAACATAATTTAATATTTTTCTTAATTAAATAAGATAATTTCTAAAATTATACTATTATTTTTTAGAATGGATAAAATTTTTCAAGATTTATATATAAAATTTATATTTAAATATATTTGTATATTTTTAATGTTTATTTGTATGCCTCTATACTTTAAATATTTACATATTTTTCTCACGTTTCCATTTCTTATATTTTTTTAAAAATGGATTTTCGCCATATTCATTTTCACATGTTTCCATTTTCGTTTCTGTGCTACATAGAACATAAGCTTTAAATGCACTTAATTCGTTGTTTTCAATCTGATTTGTAATTTCATCATTTCATTAATCTAAGTTTTCCACCTCCAATAATGAAGAACACATTTTTTTTAGTGCTAAACCTTTCACCGTGTAACCGGAAATGATATTCTGAATATATTTTTCTGTGTAAAAAGACAAATGTCACTACTCATACCATTAGTAAGTAGTGATATTTACCTTTTTAACCCTCCTTTTTTTTTATATATATTTACATTATAACAAAAACATTCAAAATTTTATATATATATATATATATATATATATATATAAGTGTTTAAAATCATTACACTATGAGTTTATTACGGTGCATTTTGAGGTTTCATATTCTAAATAAAAAAATTATTTAAAAAAATAAAAACTTTAAAAAAAAAGTAAATTTGAAATAACATTAGGGGCAATATGAGAATTGCCTCCAAAATATTTTATTCTATTAGCCTTCGTGATGATGCGCTTCCCAATGTCTATCATTGTATTTTTTTTATATAATAATCATGTTTTATAAGAAAAGTTAAATAATTAAAATCTAAAAGCCCATTATAACTTTGTACATGATAATTGGTTTTCAGAACTCTTAGGTTTGATGTTCTGCAATCCACGAACAGGAGGCAAGGTGAGAGGTAGGGAGAGTCTCCACGAACACTCTGATGCCTAAGTTAGATAATAGAAGTAAGGAAAATATAAGATAGCTAGAATATGTGAGAATGAGATGTCCCTTTGTGAGGGATGTAAGGCTCTATATATAGTAATACTTAAACCTGGGAGGAGTCAGATTCCATGTGGGATAGATAATCTTGATAGGAGAGTGTTCCTTCTGTGCTTAGGACTCCACTTTGGGGTAGTCCCCATTCTGGACGGATTTGCCTTCTTACGAATCCAAGTGTCCCTATTTAGGGGGTAAGGGGCCCCTAACTAGACGAAAATGTTCTGGATGGTATCAAGAGTCCCCCCCAGGGTATTAGGATATTTATGTCTATCGTGTCCGGGTAGAATGTTGATGCTTTCTCATAAGGGGTATGATATGGTAATAGAGGCGAGTGAACTGAGGTGGCCAGCCTCAGTCATAATGGGTAGAGCTCGATGCCGAGTATCGGGATGGTCGTTGCTGAATCATAATCTGTAGAGCTGGGATATCCGCCAAGTGCGTATGAGCACAACAATAGATTAACCTGTCCGTTTGGAAACGATATGACGGAACCAGTCGTTACTGAATTTTTGATGCTCGGTGCATTCATGTGAGGCCTTACGAGCTCGAAACCTCAGTACTACAGAAGTGACCTGAGGGTGTCAGCTTCAGTCATTGGACTTAGATGCACGAGACTTAGATGCTCGGTTCAGGGACGCGAGGCTTACATGCTCGGAACCTCAGTACTACAGAAATGACCTGAGGGTACTAGCTTCAGTCACTGGACTTAGATGCGTGAAACTTAGATGCTCGGTTCAGGGACACGAGGCTTACATGCTCGGAACCTCAGTATTACAAAAGCGACCTGAGGGTGCCAGCTTCAGTCACTATACTTAGATGCGTGAGGCTTAGATGCTCAGATACTCGGAATGGGCTGAAAACGTTGCTTGAAATGCATTTTAAGTCACTTGATGAAGCGGCCCAGTCAAAATGTGGGTGGGTCGACACATGGTGGCATCACTTCAACTCTTAGGGATTCGTAATTGAAATCGCGTGAGTGATGCATCATTTCGTATGTCAGTAAACAAAGCATTTCTACCGCCACTATCACGACCCCTCGTCTAATGGGCTTTTTTATTCTCAAAAGGCCCCTGGTGGCCTAAGGAGGAACGCAGCAATAATGAGGGCGGTTAATGGCATGCTTCCAAATCCTTTCGTGTCTTTATAAATACTGTTGCGCTTGTTAACTGGCATATTTTGCTTCTTTGCTTTTCTATTGTTCTTGCCTTCGTTGCATTGATATTGCCTCTGCTGTTTTCATTTCTGCCTATCGTAATTCTTACTTGTGGCGACCAAGTGATTCTTTTGTCTTTCTTCTTCCTCTTTTTTCTCATTTTTGCTATTGCGTATTTCCTTTCTTCACTATGGCCTTAAGGGAAGAAGTTAGTTCTGACCTTTTTATCTCCAATGTAGATAGTGAGTTACTGGATAGTATCAGAGGCAGTTTTGTATCTCCATCGATTACGCCCTTCACACTGTAGATAGGAGGTTTAGGGCCCATACCCCCTCGTTAGGGCTAAGTAAATTAGTAGTGTATTTTGACCAATTAGAAAGGGGTTTGAAATTTCCTCTAGATCCATTTGTAAAATAATTTCTGAATAGAAATAACATAGCACTCGATTAGCTTCACCCGAATAGTTATAGGATACTAACTGGGTTCATCCAACTGATGTATGAAGAGGGGAGGGAACCCGATTTATGTGTTTTTCGATATCTGTACAGGCTGACTAGAAAGAAGGGAGAGTTGATGTTCTCCCTGTTGGTTGTACCCAACCATACCCTTTTTGTAAAGCTTTTGGATCTCCATAAGAAGTGGAGACACCATTTTTTTTACTGTAGAGCATCAGTCAGACTTCTTGGATGTCCGGAGGATGTGGTCGGATGAGTGTCATAAGGTGACCCGTCCTGTGAAACTTTTCGACCATGATACGGAGATGGTTTTGCAGCTACATCTCGATGGGCTTGTCAAAGCTCGATTAGTAGAGGATGCATCCCGGACGTACCTATAGAGAGTCTGTCTGAGTCACGTTCACTCCCTTGGTATGTCTGTTTTACTTTGAGTTATCTTTCTAACTTGCTCTATTTTTGTGACTGTAGATGGCTGACTTTTTTGATTTTATATGCGGGATTTCCTTAGTTGATGAGTCGGCTACTGTGAAGGAAGTGCGGGCCTCTTCTTCCCCTGAACCTAAAGTTCCTATGGCCCCTGAAGTGGTTCCTGCCAACCCCAAGGGCAAAGCGATGATGGAGATTGAACAACCGAAGCAGGTTGGCCGAACAAAGAGGCAGTTGATTGATCCGGAGTCTAATATGGAGGGGCTAGATGAAGAGATCTACGTTCAACACCTGCAATTGTCTGGGTGCCCGGATATAAGGGGCTGGATATTGACACGGATGAAGCCCCTGAGTATCTCTAACAGCCAAGTGCGGGATCAGTACACATAATCGCTAAGGCTGCTTAGTGATATGCAGCGTTGGTCTGATGAGGGCCCGGAGGGGTTGCTTGACTCTATGATTTGGCCAATCACTAGAGGTAAGCTAGCTCCTGCCACTAATGTTGTTATCATATGTGTTTCTTATTGAAGCTAACTATTGGTTTTTTGGCAGATGACTCAAGCCTTGCTACTGATGAAGGATCAGTACTTCTATCTAAAGGGCTAGTACAGCCTAAAGGAAACAGAGGTGGGAACCATAGCCATCAATTTTGAGAAGAAGTTGGATGGCATGAAGGTAGCCCTGGAGCACTACCAGACAAAATATGCTAAGGCAAAGTTCAATGCTAAGGCGAATCAGAAGAAAGTTTCTGAGCTGGAACATAGCCAAGCCTAGCTGATGAGGAGGATCGAAGAGCAGGATCTTCAAATTGCTGAGCTCCAGGGGAGGTTGGTGAAACTTGAAAAATCCCGAGCAGATGATAAGAAGGTGTACCAAGCCATGGTAGGAGGGTTTCTCAAAGCTTATCAGGCTGAGTGTAAGAGGATCCTGCTCTCTCAAGACTCAGGACTGGATCTGGGGGCGTTGGATTGAATAACGCCAGCAGACCTTGCCAAACTTACTGCGGAGGAGGACACCTGTCGAAAGGCCAGTTCTGTTCCTGCGAGGGAGACTGCAGAGGCTGCTATTGCTACTGGGCCTGTAGTGCATCTAGAGACTGTTGATAAGGTTTCCCCCTTTGTTTTCAGGCTTGAGGGTCCGAGTGTACATATAGTGGAGTAGATATGTATATGTTCCTTTTTTTTTATAACTGATCACATGTAAAGGCATTTTATTAATGAAGAGAGACTTTATTGAAACATGTGTTGAATACAGTTTTATTGATAGTATTTTCTGAAAGAGTCAGAGTTCCAAAATTGTGGTAGTTCTTTACCTCCTCTTTCTCTTAGTTTGTATGCTCCCTTCGTTGTGCTTGCCGAGATTTGGTACGGACCTTCCCAGTTTGGACCTAACTTGCCAGTTCCAGAGGTGCCTTTGCCAATATCTACTCTTCTGAGTACCCAGTCTCCCAATTTGAATTGTTTTGCTCGATGCCGTTGATGATGGTATCGTGTTACCTTTTGCCGATGTGCTTCAGCTGTGGCTACAGCTTGTTCTCTCTGTTCCTCTAGTAGGTATAGGCATATCCAGGCGTCAACATTGTTGATGGTGTGATCGAGATTCTGGCTTACCCGGTAACTTGGTGACCTGATTTCCATAGGAACTACCGCGTCCATGCCATAAGTCAATCTGAATGGTGTCTCACCAGTGGATGATTGAGGTATGGTTTTGTAGGCCTAGATTACGTTGTTGAGTTCTTCAATCCAATTTCCCTTTTTCTCGTCAAGTCTTTTCTTTAATCCTTGCATGAGAATTCTGTTTGTGACTTCCATTTGTCCATTTTTTTGTGGGTGAGCTACTGAGGTGAAGCGCAGCTTTATACCAAGGTCTAAGCAGAAACCTCTGAATTTATTATTATTGAACTGCTTGCCATTGTCCATAATTAAAGTGTGGGAGATACCGAACCTGCAAATGATCTCCTTCCAGAATAAGCGTTGTATCCGGACTTTTGTAATGGTTGGGACTGCTTCTACTTCTACCCACTTGGTGAAATGGTCAATGGCCACAATTAAAAACTTTTTATGTGAGGTAGAGGGAGGGAAAGGATCAAGGATGTCCATCCCCCACATGGCGAATGGCTAAGGGCTGCCGACGGGATGCAAGGGCCGAGAAGATTTATGACTAAGTCGAGCATAGTGTTGGCACTAGGGACATGCTTGCGTTAGCTTCTGGGCATCTTTGGACATGGTGGGCTAGTAGTACCCTTGGATTAGTGCCTTTCGAGTGAGCGAATAGTGGGATTCATGCGCTCCATAAATTCCTTTATGGATTTCTCGGAGTATGTAATTTCCTTCCTCTAGTGAAACGCACTTGGACCATGGGTGTGAAAGGGATTTTTGGTAGAGCTCCCCTTAATGGATGGAATAGTGGGCTACCTTGGTCTTGAGCTTCTGAGCCTTCAGCTTGTCTTCTGGGAGTGTTTGTGCTCCAGATATTGGATTATCGATCGCATCCATTCCGAGACTACCTGTGTCTCCAAAACTTCGGTGTCTTCTATGTTGGGGCTAGTTAGCGACTCGGTGAAATTCATATCCCGGAATGCTTGACTGTTTTCAGCTACGAATTTAGCAAGGTAGTCGGCCTCACTGTTTTCTTTCCTAGGAATCTAGATGATCTCCTATCGGCCTTTGTCCCGTTCGATATGTTGTAAAAGCTGCTTTGCCCTGTTTAAGTACTTAGCAATGCCGATGTCTTTGACTTGAAGCGTTCCAATGACTTGGTTGACTACCAGTTAGGAGTCCGAGTATATGATGAGGTGTTCAGCCCTAACTTCGGTGGCCAACTTCAAACCTGTAATGAATGCTTTGTACTCGACTGCATTATTGGTGGTGTTGTACTTGATATAGACTGCGTATCGAATGTGAACCTTGTGTGATCCTCTGAGGATTATTCCGACACTGGAACCTTGAGCTGAGGATGCTCCATCAACATAGAGCTTCCATTCCAGTGCTTTGGTCAAAGCTATATCTTTCGGAGCCATTTCTTACACAAAATCTGCTAATGCATGGGCTTTCATCTGCTATCGGGGCTCATAGTCAATATTGAATTCACCGAGTAAGACCGACCATTGTACTAGCCTACTCGAAGTCTCCGGTCTCTGTAAGATTTTTTACAGCGGGAAGCAGTATCGAACCACGACATGGTGAGCTTGGAAGTAATGTCGAAGCTTTCGAGAGGCGTGGACCATAACCATGGCTAACTTGTCCAACATGGGATACCGAATTTCAGGTCCCTGGAGCATCTTACTAATGTAATAGACAGGGCTTTGCTGGCTTCCTTCTTCTTTTACCAGTATTGAAGCGATGCATTCTCGACTAATAAAAAGGTACAAATACAAGGCCTCATTTGGGATCGGTCGGCTGAGTAGGGGTGGTGAAGATAAGAATCTTTTAATGTCTTTGAATGTCGCTTGGCAATCAATGGACCATTGAAACTTCTTAAAATTTTTGAGAGCTCAGAAAAATGGTAGACACCGCCTAGCCGAGCAAGAAATGAAACGCCCTAACGCGGTGATTCTGCCATTTAACTTTTGTACCTTATGGATATTCTTCAGTGCTTCCATGTTGAGTATGGCTTCCATTTTTCTGGATTGGCTTTAATGCCCCGGTGAGATATCATGAATCCTAGGAACTTGCCTGCTTGGACTTCGAAGACGCATTTGTCAGGATTCAACTTGATCCTGGATTTACTCAGTAACTGGAGAACTCGATCCACGTCCGCTGGGTGCTATTCCAGATGTTTGCTTTTGATGATGATGTCTTCCATGTATACCTCTACATTTGTTCCAATCTGGTCTTGGAGGACTTGGTTCATCATTCTTTAATACGTGGCCCTGACATTTTTCAGTCCGAAGAGCATCACCTTGAAACAATACAACGCTTCATGGGTGATGAAGGACGTTTTGTCTTGATCCTCTTCCTTCATTAGAATCTGGTGATAATCTTATGCCGCATCGATGAAATTGTATAATCTGTGACCAGCGGTGGAATCAATGAGCTAATCAATCATGGGCAACGGGTAGCTGTCCTTAGGGCATGCTCGATTGAGGTCAGTGTAGTCTACACATATTTTGTACTTCCCATTTGCTTTTCTGATGAGTACCATGTTGGCTACCCATTCTGGGTGAGTAACCTCTTTAATGAACTCAACTGCTAATAGCTTCATTGTTTCTTCAACAATGATTCTTTGTCTTTCATAGGGAAAGGTTCTTTTTTTCTGTGCTACTGGCTTGGCTCCTGGTTTGATGTTTAGGTAGTGACAGGCAACTTGTGGGTCCATGCCGACAATCTCGAATGCTTGTGAAGCAAAATCCTCTGAGTGTCTAGTAAGGATTTCCCTTATTTCATCTTTGATATTCTGGTTGAGCACATTGCCAATTTTCACGGTCTTTTCTTCCATGATTTGTAATGTCTCCGTGTCTTCTACTGGTTATGAATCGACGCCTTACTTGTCAACTTCCCATGCCTCTAAAGGAAAAGCCTCCATTTGAGGCTTCATGGCCATCTAATAACACTATCTGGCCATGTGCTGATCTCCCCGAATGGTAAGGGTTCCATTCTTGATCGAAATTTTCATGGTTAAGCGCCGGATGCTGGTGACTGCATCTGCCTCATAAAGTGTCGGCTGTCCTATAATCCCATTATAGGTCAGTGGTATATCCACCACGTTGAATACAGTTTGGACAACTTTTGTCTCCTCATCATCTTGGTTTCTAAATTCTAGGTTCAGTTCAACAATCCCCATTGGTTGCACGGTTCCACCATAAAAACTCATGATGGGGTTCTGGATGGCTTTTAGGTCGATGACGGAGCCGCCCATTGCTTTGTACGCATTCCAAGATAATACATTGATAGCACTTCCATTATCCACCGATAGCCTTTTGACCCGATACTTATTTATGCATGCAGCTATTACCAGAGCATCATAATGGGGGTGGTGTACATACGAATCATCTTTCGAATTGAACATAATATCGCTTCTCCCGGGTACTGATTTTTCTCCTCTACTATGCTTTAATCTCTTTTCAGTATTTTCTCCCTCTATGATTATGTTGATCATTCCAATTGGCTCCTTCTGTGTTTTCTTTGCTTCGGGTCTGTCATGTTCTTAGCTTTCGGAGTTTCTACTTCTCCTCGGTATGTTTGTGAAATTATTAAGCTTTCCCCTCTACACCAGTCTTTTTATGGCATTCTTCAGCTCTCTGCAGCCCTCCGTGTCATGCCCGTATTCCCGATGGTACTTGCAGTATTGTCCTTTATCCTAGGTAAATCTCTGGCTTGGGCTGATTCTCTTGGCTGGGGTGATCCCAACTTCATTTTTCCTGACCCACATGAGAATTTTGGATCGAGAGGTGTTCAAGGGTGTATATATGTCTGCTTCCCTATTAAATCTCTCTACCGGATTTTTAAAATTCATTTTTGGGAAGCTTGCTCGTCTTTGTTTTGGTCGCTCATCCTTGATGGATGGCCTGTCTTCTTACCATCACATCCTTCTATCTTCATCCATTTTTATCATCCAGACCGCCATTGCCATTGCTTCTGCAAAGGTACTCGGTTCTTTAGTCATTATTTTATCTTTAAGCTTTCCGAGTCTAGTGCTATTTTTCAAAGCTTCTATGGCGACTTCATCAATAAAATGCTCAATCTGCATGGCTGTTTTATTGAAACGATCAAGGTGACTTCGTAAAGATTCATCAACTTCTTACTGGCACATCTGAAGATCATTGATGTTTTTTGCTAAGGAAATATTGCTAATGAATTTGATACAAAACTGTTCCGCCAGATCCTCAAAAGAAGTGATGAAATTCTCCGGGAGCCGATGAAACCACTTTTGAGCATGGTTGGAAAGACTCTGCACATGATTCCATCATTTACATTATGGAGCAACATCTTTATTCAGAACGCCGATATATGACTGATGGGGTCTCCTATCGCATCGTACTGATTAAGTTACGATATGTTGAACTTACTAAGGATCTCCGTTTGAATTATTCTATTGACAAATAGAGTTCTGCTATCCATAACACATTCTTCTTTCTTTCTAGGTTTGGTCCGGGCTTTACATATTGCTTCTTCAACCTTCTGAGCTAATTTCGAATCATCAAGGGCCGGAATGGTTGAACTGCACTCCCCCTCTGGCACTTTACCCTTCCCCATGCTTGTCCCTAGGGCCTGCCGGGGTGTTGTGTTATCATCATTTTGAGCCGGCTCAGAGCGCTTACTCTGTATTATAGCATTTAGCTATTGTTGCATCAAAGCTATTTGCGCCTGAATATTTTTTATCATGGCTTCCCTACTAGTTTGATCGAGGCTAAGTGTTTAGTTTACAGTGTTTAAATTTAGAGTGGTTATTGCTGGTGTTTCTGGTAGACTTGGAAAAGGTATAGAAGGTATTGATCGATGGTGTTATAGCAGAGCGTAATACGGGAGGTATGTGCCCAAGGACGGGTATCTCGGAGTGTTGTCAGGGAGTGAAGGTATATGTTCGGATGAGGCTCCAGCATGCTGTAAGGTGGGTGGATGCATTATTGCTGGGAGAGGGTCTGAGAGGTCGGTTGAAAGGATAGGTGTGGAAGGGTTAGTGCCGGCTTCAGGAGTTAGGGCTAGTGGTGGGCTAGAAGTCATAGTGAAGATGTCTTTAGCTTAGCAAGTAAATGAATGGATTTTCCCAAGGAGTCCCCATAAACGGCACCACTTAATAATTAGTTTCCGAAACTCTTAGGCTTGGTGTCCTGCAATCTACAAATAGGAGGCAAGGTGAGAGGCAGAGAGAGTCCCCACGAACACTCCGATGCCTAAGTTAGAAAACAGAAGTAAGGAGAATACAAGATAGCTAAAATATATGAGAATGAGATGTCCCTTTGTGAGGGATGTAGGGCTCTATATATAATAATACTCAAACCTAGGAGGAGTCAGATTCCATGTGGGATAAATAATCTTGATAGGAGAGTGTTCTTTCTGTGCTTAGAATTCCACTTTAGGGTAGTCCCCATTCTGGATGGATCTGCCTTCTTACTAATTCAAGTGTCCGTATTTAGGGAGTAAGGGACCTCTAACTAGATGGAAACATTCTATATGGTATCAGTACAATTTTGTGGAAAATTTGTGTTCATTCTCCATAAAATTAAATGATAAAAAAGGCCTTTCACCATTTTTAAAAATTCAATTTTTATGTTAATTTTTAAAATATATTATTAATTTATGATAGTTTTTAACGATATGGGGCTGAGTACAAGGTCCAGCAACTTTAACTAGTACAATAACAATTCTGTTAGTCAAAATAGCGGAGCCATTCTCCCACTTTAAGTGATGAAATGTATACAATATACATTCCACCACTTCAAGTGACAGAATGCTAAAGGTTTGTTTAATTTCAAAATAATTTTTTTAATGATTTTTATATATAAGAGATTTTTTACATGTAAGTTTATATTTCATTAATTTTTTGTATAATACAAATAATTTTAGTGATGGAATAATAATAATAATAATAATAATATAAGTTAATATTTATGTTTGATATTATGATGATGATGATAATTATTATTATTAATTACAAAAAATAAGAAAAATATTTTGAAATAGTTTATTATTAATTCAAAAAGATGATAAATTATTATTTCACAAAACCATTGAACAACTCTTATTATTTTACAAAGAAACATTTCGCTATAAAAATGGTTGAATGGTCCTGTTATTTTTCTTTTATTATTAAATTGCATTATGCCCATTAGGACTTTTGTCCAGTAGCAATTCCACCGGTTTAACTAGCGAAATTCATTTACTATATTAAACTTTTTTACTATAAAGTGATAAATATTTTGAAAGACACTATAAATTGATAATTTTTTTTGTCATAAAATAACTGACAGAAAGTCCAATAAAAGAGATTCTTTCAAACAAAACAAAGATTAAGAGAAAAATCCTTCTTTATATTATTGATAATTCCATGATAATTTTATAAAAATTCAAAAATAAAATTATTTATATCATACTGAAAGAAGTCTTATTTAAACTAGCGAATTTATATTCATATAAGGAAAAGGGTTAAATTGGATCTTTAACTTTGAGCTAAATCCTACTTTGGACGCCATTGTTTTTTTATTTATTTATTTTGTTATTAAGTGGATCTTAATGTATGAAAAGTGGCTCAAGAAAGACCCCCTGTTAACTGCACTGTTAAAAAAAAGATTAACCGTTAAGAGCTTATCATTTGCCAAGTGGGCTCCACTCCACTTGATGAATTAACTCATGCGTGTTTAGTACTCTCTCCTTTCACATGTGATATATATACATATATATATATATGAAGCCCTAAGAAAAGATATTAAGGCAAAGCTGCAACACTCCACTTCCAATCTTATCGATACTTACAAAGTATCTCATCCTTAGCAACAGGTTCCCCACACTCAGTCGAAAAATGGTTTGAACTAACCCCAAATTTTGAAATGGTGAATGAACAGCCTATTAATATGTGCATGGCAATTTCTTTCACTCCCCCAGCTAGTTCACCTTTCATACTGAACTTGGTCATAGTTCATCCATTTCCAAACTCCCGTGAGGTGGAAATTGTGATGGACAGAGCAATTTCAACCAAGGAGCAAACTATAATGGAGAGAGTGGTTGTGGGAGCTACGGGAGCCCTGATATGGCAGGGGACACACTGAAGGGCAGTCATTGCATACACACTAAATACAGTGTAGAAGATATAGTGAAAAGCAGTGGCTATGGGGGCTAAAGTAGTGGATGTAGAGGAAGGGGTTATAGAGTTGGTGGTTGTGGTGGTGGGTGTGGTGCTGTGTGTCATATGAAAATAAATAGCTCCATCCTCTACTCTAGCAGAGACCATATATTGGCACTTTCGCTATGATATTATAAATTATAGTAAGCACTAATATTAACGAAGCCTACCTAAATAAGTTGCTATATAAATGATGTGTTGTTTATCGCCTAGTAAAAGAAACATGTTGCTCATATTTTCACTGGAAAATGAACTGAGTACATTTGAGAAATTATTGATGAATATAGAATCACAGATGGAAGACTCAATGGAGTGGGCATCATTGAAATTGAATTGGATGAATACAGATGGTTATTTAAAAATGCAGGTGAAAATCTTTTAACTGTGGCAAGGATTTTTTTTTTTTTTTATAAATGGCAAAACAATTTTATTAAAATATAATTCGGAAAAAATCCATCAAAATTTGGCAACTAACCTTAATCATCAAATTCATCTCATACACCTAAATTAATCTAAACCAAGATAGATAAAAAGACTGGAGAGTATAGAAGGAGTAAGGGAAGAATAAAGAAGAATAAGTAGGAATCAAAAATAATAAAGGAAAACCAAAAGAAACATATTACAACCAAATAAAATATTCGCAATCCCTATGAACTCCTTGTTTAGTGAAGGAGTCAACCATGAAATTATTCTCTCATCATGTGAACAAAAGAGCTGAGAGGAAAAGCAGCCTTTAAGTTATTGATAAGACATAACTCGTTATAAAATTCCAAGGACATTGGTTAACCTAACTCACCGCATTAGAGGAATTTGATTCAACTATAAACTTAACATCAGAAAACTTGAACTAGAAGTCATAAGTTGGAGAGCTTTCCTAATTACAACTAACTCAACTAGATTTGAGTCAATAATACCACATGGAATGGTGAAGATATATATTACCACCCCAACATGGTCTCGAAGGACTCCCCCAACGCCTCCTAAACCCGGTTTACCCAGAGTAGAACCATCAACATTCCATTTGAGTTTACCAAATGGTGGAGGCTGCCAACCGGTGGAAGTGAAATTAGATCTAGTCAATGGTCAAAATTTTTTAATGGCATCGACTGTAAGCTAGAGGTCTTGAGAGAGTAATAAACTTTCATCATCCAGTGCTTTGATCCGAACTTCGGCTCTATGAATTATTAAGAAGAAAATTTTTGAGACATCAATGGACCCAACATTAAAAACCAAGGCATTACGTTTTATCCATATAGTCCATAAAGCTATAAAAAAGATAACTATCCATACTTTCTTTTGGAAAGAGCTCATTGGTACTCCCTCTTATTGATCAAATAGGTAGTGCAAAGAGGCAGGCAATACCCAGTTAGAGCCCCACCAATTTAAAAGGTTATACCAAACAGTTAAGCCAACAGATATAAAATAAATAGATGATCAACAGATTCTAATTCTAAATTATAAAAAGAACACAAAGAATTGGATGCATCAATTACACCTTTTGCTTTAGTATTCAATTTCTATAATAATATAAACCAAACAAAAATTTCAACCTTTGGAGGAGCCAAGCTATGCCACACACCCTTCATCGAGAAAGGTAAAGGAGGTCTGTAATCAGAGTACAAAGCCTTGGAAGCTGACTTAATTGAATAGGCACCTTTATGGTCATCAATCCATATTAGTCTATCTTTACGATTAAGAGCATAGTTGGGGTTGTTTAACATACCAAGAAGAGAATCTATATGCTTAACCTCCCAAGAGCACAAAGGCCTAGACCATCTCAAGCTCCATTCCCATTTAAAACCATCCTAGAAATCCATATCTTTCACCAAGGTAGATTGATCAAATGAAATGCTAAATAAGTGAGGGAATCTGAGTTTAAGTGGTTCTTTACTGACCTATATATCCTCCCAGAATTTGATATAGTCACTGTTACCCAATAAAAATTTAAAACTATTACAGAAGGGCCTATCATACATAGTTAACCAAATATGCTTCCATTAAAAAGAGAAGTGAGAAGAAGGTAGTAGAGTATGGGGAAACATGCCTGATTACAATTCATAATTCTCAAAGACAACCTTTTTCAAACTCATAATAAATAGTCTTAAATGGCACAACGGTCGTCACTCTTGTTTTGGCAGCAATTGCCAATTGGTAGATTGTAGTAGTAAAGTATGCAACACCCAACTCCAAAACTCTTGGATCAATCTTCCATTATCGACCTATTCATTCATTGGTCGGCATGTCTTTTGTATGTCTTGCCCATTTGATAAAACACATCACGACGTACAAATCTTTCTTTATTGATCATGTTGTGTTGGCCACACACTTATTTCGAATTATAAATAGATTAAATTATATAACACAAAACTAATTAAAGTGTGTTAAAATTCAATTTACACAACTTATAAAATATTTTATTATTTTATACTTTTCGTTAGTTTATCACTACAACAAATCCACTCATTTGTTATTATAAAAATCATCATCAATATTGAAAAGTTGTCATAATAAATTAATTGTGAAAATAAAAATTATCATAAAGTTATCACATAGCTGTATATATGCAAAATAAGATTTTCTTCATTTTTCTTTCAATTGTGGAAAAGAGATTTATTTATAAATGTTGAATTCTTTTTAAATTAAATAAAAAATAATTTTATAAACTAATAACATAAAATTTAATTTTTTTAGTGTGGCATAACAACTTTACAGAGGAGGGAATTTTTAATTTTAATTTCTATCAAATACTTTGATCTTATGGCAAGATATTATATCATTCGTTGTAAATGGATTAGGCCAAAATTATGATTTCTTTGAAGTAAAATTATGGTCATGTAAAAAATATTTATAAAAAAATAATTTCTATAGTAATTTTTTACAAAATTATGATGACATTTTAGTAAATAAATATTTTTAAAAATATTTTATAACAGATCACTATAATAATAATTTTTGATTTTTGAATTTAACCAGTGTCATAGAACTGGTTGACAAAAGCCATGATATCAAAGCAAATAATTTCCTAAGCTGATTTAAAGAAATTAAAGTTGAAGCCGTCTGGTCCAAATGGTTGCCTTGACTTCATTAAAGAAGAAAGGAGCTTCCAGCCGATTAGCTTCATCACCATCAATTTTCAAAAATTTATCAGATAAAAGAGAAGGTCTTACAAAATGATTCCTCTGAGAATACCTCACTGTAATTATACAAAATAACTTTTCGAATACCATCAGGCTTAAAAAAAACATCATCACTAGCAAAAAGACTCCTAATAAAATTTTGCCTTGCTCTATTGGAGGCCATGAGGTGGAAGAATTTTGTATTGCGATCACCTAATTTGCACTATAAAGCACAAGATTTTTGTCTCCAAAGGCTTTCTTTTTGCTTTTCTTTCTTCCAAAGTTGTCACCACAAAAATCCCCTATACTTCATAAGATTGGATCGCATGTATAAGTCATTAGGGTTGCAGAGTTTCAATTCTACATCTGTTTTATCAATGTCATCCTCCAATTTGACAATCACTGTATTAAGGTCACCAAAATCCACCCGATTCCAAATTTTAAGCTTGTTCTTCAGAAGTTTTTTTTATAATAGTATTACCATTAGAAGGGACTCTAAACTTCTCCCACCAAAGGTGTACTTTTTTTTATTTAGTCAGGAGATTGCACCCAGCAATCTAAGAATCTGAAAGGTCTGGGGCCCCAATTTTGCTCAGACAAAAATAACAGTTTAGTATAATGATCAAATAAGTACCCTTTTAACAAACACCATTGCTTGGAGTTAAGGAGTGAAGATACCCATTCAACATTGATAAGCATCTTATCAATTCTGCTCATCGAGAAAGAATTACCCCAAGTAAATTTTTTGCCAATTAACAGCAGAACAATAAGATCACAGTTGCGGATAAAAGCTTGAAAACTTCTGGAAGGTTGAAGTGCAGAAGAAGAGCATCTGTTAGCAATATTTAGGTAGTATTAAAATCTCCTGCGATTAAGATTGGAACAGAATAATGCATTAAAAAATTTTGAAGCTCAACCCATAGCATATTTTGATCACAAAAAGAATTTGGGGCATAAACATTAATAACAACACATATGACCTTTTTAAAAGTAAGAGTTCCTTCAATAGCAATCCATCTTGATCCCTTATGCACACTGAAAGTAGAAAATAATATACCCCCTGAAGAACCAGAAGCGGGGAGGTATTCAAACTCAACAGCCAGACCACTCCATATTTGCTTGATAACTTTGGAGTCAAAAGAGGGCAATTTAGTTTCCTAAATCAAAATCATACCAACTGATTTCTTCTTGATTAATCTAGCAATAGCTTTCTTTTTAACACCAGTACCGAGGCCTCTGGCATTCCAAGAGATAATATTCATATGAGGATTGTATCAATAATGGAGAAAAAATAAAAAATATTACACCAGAGTTACACATTCTTCTCAGCGTTGAGTTTCACCTAACGGGACTTGTCCACATCATCTAACTCTGTGAGTTTCTCAATAACAGAGTCTCTACATCCATGAACAACTAGACTGAGCTTCTCGCCCAAATCAAGCGCTAGTCGCACTTCACTGTTGGGATCTGCCTGATTTAGAGATTGCGAAATACAAAGGAGTTTATTTCTATTAGAAATATCCTCATCTAAGACTGAACCACTAGCAACATGCGAATCTGAGGAGAGAGTTCTACCGCTATTGAATGAATCCTGTCGTAAAATGCTAGATTTCTTACTTTTTTGGCCTTTTTAGATCTAACAAGATTAGATAAAATGGATTTGGAGTGGTGAAGTTTATTCAAAGATCTCACTTTCTTCTTCTTTTTAATTTGAGTAGGAGTGGAAAAAGAAGAATCGATAATAACGGGATTACTACAGAGAAGGATAGGGTTTGAAGAGGTGAAAAGAGGAGGGTTCAAAGAAGAAGAAGGCACAAAATGGAGAAACCTGGGCGTGTAATGGGGGAGGAGAAATTGGGCTAGGGGTTAGAGTCAGTCTGAAAAGGGGAAGGCAGATCAAATGTAAATGACTTAGAAGGAAGATAAGTGGGCTTGTCAGGGCCACAAGAAGTTGGGGTAAAATGAATAGGTTGAGGGGCTTTCAACAATAGGCTAGATACATGAATAACAGTAGCTTCAGCTGAATTATGGGTTAAAGAGAAAGTCGGTAAAGGTTCATTGGTCACAGCGCCGATCAAAGAGTTTTTTAAGGGCAGGGAGATTTATTTCCAGCAGACAAGTCACCAGACGCGTAGGGAGCGATCAGAATGGGGTTGTTCAACTGCTTTGTCCCCATTTGGGAAGTTGCTAGATCCAAATTTGAATTTGTTATACCAATATCATTAGTCTGAAAATGATCATTTTGCATCAGAGAATCCCTTACAAACGAAGAGTCATAACTGACACTTACTTTAGAAGACGAGGAAGGTAATGTAATCTCATGATCATCAGGGTCCAACTTGACATCGATTAGATTAGTGAATGGTTCCTCAATGATCCTAACTGGAAAAGACTCTCCATTAATCTTTAGATTGACTGAGCCGATGATGACTTCGGGCATACAAGTGCAAATTAAGATCCTACCAGCATCAAAGCTACTTTTGGATTCAGTAGTACATCCATCTTAATGAAGGAGCACCATAAACAGCCAATATCAGTAAAAACTTGTTTACACCATGCATGCAACGGCACTCCCTCACAATGTAACCAAGCAAATCGTTACAAAAAAAAACATACATGTCATAGAAGATTCTAATGTTAGTCAAGGTCAGAAATGACTAGAATTGTTGTTATTAGTATTCTTATAATTGCTTTCATAGCAAACAATTATTTTGGTTTAGTTTTCTGATGGTTGCCGCATTATTTTATTTTTAGGCATGAGTAAAGATTGATACAATACTGTAAGTGAGTGCTTTTGATGAGTATGTCAAACAACCACACATGATGGCTGAGAACGATCTTTAAAGCTCAAAGGCCTAAAGACCAACATCGTCATTAATCACTAAAAAGGTTTTAGACAATAAAAAAGGTCCATTTTTAATTTTTTTTTTAACCCTATACGAAAGAGAAAGAAGAAGGTATATGTTGGTTAATGTGATTCAGTATGAGAGGTGGGTTCACATACCACATAATACCATTTAACAGAGGTTTTTATCATGTCAATTTTTTAAAATTATTGTTAACAGAAGGTCATAATTGACCACTTTTGAAATATTAAGGTCCATTTGAAAATAAAAATAAATAATGTTCAAATTAGATTTTACCTAAAGTTGAGGGTACAATTTAGCTCTTTTCCATTCACATATAATTAACTTTATATGTATAGTATTGATCAAACCTATCAAATAATTAAATTAAAAAAACATGAAACAATGATAATATATATTACAAATTAAACAATTTGATAAAATACACGAATATATATATGTAGAAATTTTTGATAAAATAAATAATAAGTGATTGGTATAACATAGAACATAAATGTGAATTTTGTTTTAAGCCTAGGAAATTTTCAAAATTGGTCATTTTTCGAATCTTCATATAAACCGTATACAACAATCAATATTTTTTCATTACCTCACTCTTTATTTTAAATCTTCAAGTTGCGGTTCTGTTTCCAACTTATATTGAATTGTAATTACTCCCTGAAGAAAGAAATAACAAAAGCGTGGTGTAAATCACCGCATCTTGGCACCTCAGCAACTTAAAAAAAAACCTCTGACTTTAGGGAATCATGTCATATGATTAGTTGATTACGACCATTTCCATGAGGATAAGGCCAAAACAAGCTGCCACTAGCACAACAGTTTTGACCCACCAATACATGTCTTTACCTTTAAAGTTGTACACAGCATCATCGAGTAGTGCTACTAGTGGGCATGGTACCAAATTAACACGCCCGGTCGATTTACTTTACCGGGTGATTTCATGACCACCCTCAATGGCTTTTAATCTTATAGCTAGCTAGCTGTACTGTGAACATTTCCTACCTTTGAATAGTAACTCATTTCATCACAATAGAATTCCCTTGTTGCATGCATGCATTCAGAGTTCAAACTTTAATATTGCGTGCTCCTATTCCCAAAAAAAAATATACAATATCACGCATGTCAAAGTCTCCCCACCAAAAACACAAGTGGAAGGGTTAATTAAGCAATGAAGATGCGGTCATAACTCGTAACACAAACAAACTTATAGCGGCTATACGCGTGGTGGCTCGATGTAGAGACCTGGACAAAGCCCTCCCCGTTGCGCGCTGACCTTGTTTCTCTATATAAGCTGATGATCATCTTTCTTTCTTCTCCATCTTCAATTAATCTTTTCTATTCTTCTTCTATTACTTTTGCCTTGCCTTCCAAGTTAAATTTGCTTTACACAAACAAATATACGTGCATAGTTTAGTTAATTCATACAAAGAAAGATAAATGGCAACTGATCCAGTTCCTCACAATGTTTTACTATCTCCTGCTAAAGCAGCAGGCGTCATTTTTATGTTGCTGCTCATGAGCACAGCATGCCAAGCTCAACTCACCTCTTCATTTTATGAAAAGTCATGTCCCAATGCACTAAGTACTATCCGAACTTCCATCAGGAATTCAATTGCAGCAGAAAGAAGAATGGCAGCTTCTCTTATTCGTCTTCATTTTCACGATTGCTTTGTTCAGGTATGTATATATATATATTCTTACTTTAATTTTTGTAGGTTTCTACTATTGTACATAATAATGATCATTGTACTAACAAATTCATGAATTTCTTAATTTGATATGTTTTGCAGGGTTGTGATGCATCAATTTTGCTTGACGAGACTCCAACTATAGAGAGTGAAAAAACTGCACTACCTAATAAGGACTCTGCAAGAGGTTATGGTGTTATAGACAAAGCAAAAGCTGAAGTAGAGAAGATATGCCCTGGAGTTGTAACTTGTGCAGATATCCTTGCTGTGGCAGCAAGAGATGCTTCTGCTTATGTAAGTATATATATATAATTAATTAACGCACCCAATATCAATATTGTCTGTAGAGATTTAATTAATTAATTCTTCTGATTTTGACGTATACATTATGTGTACATATAGGTGGGTGGTCCATCATGGACAGTGTTGCTTGGAAGAAAGGACTCAACTACTGCAAGTAGAACTCTAGCCAACTCTGAACTTCCTAGTTTTAAAGATGGCCTTGACAGGCTTATCTCTCGCTTTCAGAGTAAAGGCCTTAGTACAAGGGACATGGTTGCTTTGTCAGGTTAGAAACCTCATTAAAATTGACCTTTATGCTTATCAGAACAATTTCTTGGCTTGCATACGATAAGTTTAAATATTTTCATTTCGAAATTGCAGGTTCACATACACTAGGCCAAGCTCAGTGCTTTACATTCCGTGATAGGATTTACAGCAATGGCACTGACATTGATGCTGGATTTGCTAGCACTCGTCGCCGCGGTTGTCCAGCTGTAGGTGGTGATGCAAATTTGGCTGCTCTTGACTTAGTTACGCCCAATTCTTTTGACAACAATTACTTCAAGAATCTGATACAAAAGAAAGGTCTTCTTGAATCTGATCAAGTTCTTTTCAGTGGAGGCTCAACAGACAGCATTGTCTCAGAATATAGCAGAAGTCCTGCAACTTTCAGTTCTGACTTCGCATCTGCAATGATCAAAATGGGAAATATGCTCAATGCAAATGGCGGTGAGATTAGGAAGATCTGCAGTGCTGTCAACTAGTTTTTTTCGTGTTGTCCTCTTTGGTGTTGTAATCTGTCGTTGATCCACTGTAAATGAACTTGTGGTGCTGAAGCTAAACCTTTATCTTTCCCTCAACAAATTATTTTTCATTCTTTTTACGTCAAGTGTAAAACAGTCTGTACTTCATTTATTATTTTCTCAATTGTAATTCATTTCATTAATTTATTTGATTTTAGCATGCAATGGCTGATGAAATTTTATCCTGTTACTATGGACTTATCTATCAGATACATACATATATATTAACTGTATAGTCTGCCTCTCTATAAATCTCAATCTTAGAAGGTGTGTGAAGACCTTAATTTATAGTGTACGTACTTTCTTTTTTTTGTTTAAATTTTGGTGGGGTTGTAGAATATACATGTATATATATATATATATATATATATATTTTTTTTTTTTTCATTCAATATTCTCAATATCCGATAATTATAATTTTTTTTACTAATTTAGAGTTCAAATTGAGCAAGTTTAAAACAAAAGCAAAGTTATTTCAACATATATTTTCTTAATATATAAAATTCAAACCCCATATCTTATTTAAGAAAATTTAAGTCTCTTACCATTTTTTTTTTAAATAAAGAAATGATAATCATATGAGCCTCTTGCCACTTAGACGAACAAGTATTAGTAGAATATACGTATACTTTATATAAAAGAAATCTGATCTACCTAAAGCTAAAGATAGAAGTTAGCAGAGTTCAAATATGTCATTAATATGCCTTCGCTCATAATATTTTAAAAATATTTGTAAGCATAGAATGCATAATTTTAAGTTTATATTTCCTTTATGCGAAAAGGAAACACAATAATTTATTTTAAAAATAATCGAAAATAAAATTAATATTTTTCTTTATATTACTGTTGTTTATATTATTAGCTTTATGCATTGTATTGACATTCTCGTAAGTATTTGACCATACAAAAAACAAAAAAAAAATTGTTCACATCATGAATAAAATGATATGATTTCCACTAAATAAATAAATGATTGTTTTCATTTAAGCAACATATTAAATTTGGGAATATATGAGTAGTGTTAAATAAGTTGTTCATAAATTTTTAGCATCGTTGTAGTTTTAATCGGGTCAAATTTGATTAACTAGAGTCTAATGAACTTCGAGTATCAACTTTTTCTTTTTGAACAATTAAAAAGTAAAGGGAGAAGGAAGACCGAACTAATAATTTCAATTTTATAATGTCCATCATTTGAATTATTGGGCTAGAAGGAAATTAAACATAAAAGAAAATGTCAAATTCAATTGCATTCAAAGTTGATTGTGGCAACTGGGGGGAATTTATAAGCAAATTAAAGCTAACACATATATGTTCATCGTATCCACTAAAGAGGATTTGGTCATAACAAAGAATACGTACGTATTGCAACAAGAGAAAAGAACGGTGGCTACGTACAAGCTGACCTTAATTAATTGCTACTTTCTATTAAATTAATGAGCATCACCAACCCAATCATCAACTTAATTCCTGAATTCATTTGCATAATTGTATTATTAGCTTTCTGAAATAATACTTGTTTAATCAAGAAAAAATTTAGCTTAGTTTGTTCTTGAGCGGATAGCAGTTGCTGCTGCTCTTTAACACAGCATAACATGCTTGCTCAAGCTCAACTCACCTCCAAATTTTGAAGCCTGTTATTGCGTAATTTAATCAATTTGTAAACATCAGCATATGTGAAGTGAATCCTGTAAAAATTGTATCCACTCACTTCATGCAGAGCTGCTTGTTTTCTTGCATTAGATTAGTACTTCACTTTGCAGCAGGTTCTTAGTTGTACTTGAACTGTAAGGCTACCAACACAACATTACAGAGAAAGCTTATATTAATTAAGAAAACATCATTCTGCAGGTAAACCTCCACCCTGTCCGAAATTCGGGCTTCGCAGACTCTAACATACTACCCTGTCAAAAATTCAAGTTTGATGGACTCTAACATACTTGGGCAGGCTACGTAATCAACTACAGCGCCTTCTTAGCCGGTTACAGCAGATATTGTAACAAATTGGCTGTTAACGGCGCATGCCGGAATCTTAATGTGGAGTGCTTTGCATGGAGAGAATTTTCAAAAAAAAAAATGGTCTTGATATGACTCTAAGAGGAGGCATTGTTTGTTTGATTCATTATGTTGACACAACTTTGGCAATATATTCTCTGTTTCTCCATGTTAAGCAACATTATAATTAATGCTTATAGATCTAAATTTATTTTCTGATATCATTTGGTATTGCAATATTTGATTGCAGGTTGGTACATGAAAAACTTTATGGGACTTTCTGGGTTAGCTGTTAGAGAAGAGGCTCATGTTGTCAAATTTCGTCTGTGGTAGTCTTCTTCCTTGACCCATCAATTTGATGCACAATTTATGGGTACCATACAAGCTTTTGAGTGAACAGCACTACACCTAGTTCAGGGCGCAATGGCTAGTGTAGTTTCAAAGTGAATACTTATGCGTAGTTTGAATTTTCTTATTGCGATTCCAAATTAATCCTTGTTTAGATTTTGAAAATGATGTGCTGATTCAGACTACGCAGGTCCACCTCATTTTGGATCAGCTGCTTGGAAAGGTCAGGTCTCCCTTTCTAAATCTAAAAGCTGTCAAAATAAAAGTAGGTCCTCATTGGATTCACTCTTACGAAATTCCTCTTGCATTGAGTGTGATGTGATGCTGCTGAAGTTTTAGACTTTAATTAAAGAGTGGTCAATATTTCAGATTGTTTAGCACTTAGCTATGGTATTTCATTGGTGTTAAGAATGAGCTTTTTTCAACGAAAACTTGTTGATTTGGTACTTTTTATTGCGGTGCTTATCTTACATAGTATACCTTCAGAAAGAGACCAATTAAAAAAGTAGCTAATTCCTAATATAGTTTACACGAATCAATTTAAAAGTAGTTGAATAGCATACATGAAAGTAACTTCAAGCTTTGCTTTAACTGACTACAAAATCACCACATAAGCATAGCACAAACCACGAAGGCAATTACTTCCATTTCATCTTCAGCTTTGACAAATCTACTATCAAACACTACCGACCATCAAGTGTTTCAGGATGCTGACTATTCATTAATAACTTTAATAAACCCACGAAAAGATTTTCACTTAAAATTAGACACAAGGGTCCACAGCTAATTCTGTAAAATCTCAACACCAAGTGTGGAAAAATATATCCAATGTCGGTCATTTAGCAGTCTATTTTAATCGCCGAACCAGCAAAATTTTCACTGGATTTGCTCCTGCTTGGGCTCCAAATTTCACAATCAAAATATATAAACATGAAGAACTGAGCAGCTATGCATCAATGCATTCGTAAAACTAGTAGAAGGAAAGATATGGTGCCAATTTTTTCCACTAGCATAACAAGTAAGCAAGTATGAGGACAACTATGCCTTGAGCCTACACAAGCTACAAGACATGTTTTGTTGTTTTACGAGAAGCCAAGCACTCCTTCCATGGTAACAAAAGTAATTTGACATAGCCACATTTCCATAGAAGCAAGGCTTAAAATATACAGATGCTAAGTGAATGAATTGACGAGACAAACAACCTAGAAAATTAGCAGTTAAATAGCTTCCAACTCACGTGCTTCCGGGAGCATCACTTCCAGCAGCTGGCTTACGATTCAAGTAGCGTATAACAGCATCTTCAACCCTGTTCAATTACCAAATAATCAAATATAGTTAAATATTTCATTTCATCACATGTAGGATGCACCTAACTTGAATTAAATTAAAATTTTAAAGCCTGATCAAATCTGCATCTGAATCCTAGCAAAGTGTAGTAAGTTCCCTATGTTACATACATTCCCAACTGCCCATTTCCCTTCTCTCCTCCTTGTGGCGAGGCCATTCTCATGAGTAAATATGAATTATAGCTGCATTTATGTGTGGTAGTGCAACCAATAACAGGTTCACGATCAAATCTAACCATGGATTTGAAGTAACCAAACAGTGAAATTCATATTAGTTACCCTACAAATGGTCTTCTAATGATTGCTAAATTATATTGCCCCAGAAAATTATCTTTCTCTCGAATAAGGTTTGACATCAAGTCGTATCAGAAATCCAGATATCAAGTATATGGATAAGTAAGCCCATCACCGTAGAAATGACTGGGAAAAAAATTAAGGAATAAATAGTGATCAAGCTTACCATGGTTGGTTAAAGAAATCTGCTCGGCGCTCTTTCTCAGCACTTCGACTACCTTCTCCAGCTACAAGCTTCAAATCCCTGCTTTGAGATTCAATCAAAGCATTAATAAATTCAACGGGCGATTGACTGAAGCCAAGGAAGAATGCCCGCCTCTTGCGATGTTCATGAATTTTCCTTATGGCTGAACATATTGCTTCATCGCAGGTTTCAATCTCTTTGTTCTTCTCTGCATTGGCTAACAATGTAGATAATTCCCTCTGTATTGGAAAAGGGACATCAACCACCACATCATAGCATGCAGTTCCAGCTGGACTGCTCCCTGATAACTTTATCCTGTGCTCCAAAACTATCGGTTGAGGAGAAGATAAATGTTGTGATATCTTCTGTGAAACCATGGTAAACTTCATCTTTGCTTCTCCAAATACTTTGTGAAGGGGTGGATCACAATGAAAGAAGGAAGGATCCTCTGAGTTCTGCAGTTTCCTAGCCTTCACATAGTGCCAGATTGCAGCTATTATTCTTGGACGGGTGTCCACCTCAATACCTAGAACTTCCATCAGAGCAGGAGAAAGCTTATATTTCTCAGGAACATAGTTCATTTCCAATCTTATCGTCACCATAAACTCTTTATCCCCCTTTCTCTTCACTTCAAAACCTTCATGGGGAGCAGGTGTTCGAGAATGCTCCCATAAGATCATATAATTATCAGGATATAATCTCTGATCCAACATAATTGTCACTCTCTTGAAAAAAGATGAGAACTTTGGATACAAGGGGTTTGATTTCTGAACCATCCCGAGCTGGTCAGGATCTATCCCATCTTCCAAGATTCTCCCAACAATCTTAAGAGTCCAAGTTGGGGGTTCAGCATTCGGCTTTTTAGGAATCGTTTTTATCTGATTGGCAAATGTGTTAAAAACGTAAATCCGAAGTGTTTTCTGAACACAAGGAGGGTTTTTAAGTGCCTCCTGGATGTCAACCTTCTTTCTATGTAAAGCAGCATCAACACGAGCCTCAAACTCAAGCAGTTGTGTGTATAGAGCAGACTCAGGCAGAATTGCTGCAACTCTATCATGTAGCTGCTTCTCTGGAAGCTTCTGCTTCTTCCTACGAGCTGCAGGAGTAAGATCCATATTTTTCAATGGAGAAATCATGTTTGCCATGGGAACACCAGGAGGACGAACTGGGGGCTTTTGGGGCAGCCGTTTGGCATTCAGACTACCAGGAGTTGCAAATGAAGGTGAAGATGAACCTAAATTGGCTATGCCAGCATTCTGAGCCTGGCTAAGAGCCTGTGCTTGTAAGTGTGCTTGGAATTGTGCTTGAGCTGACTGAACTTGGGCTACATGAGCTGCTTGTGCTCGTGCTTGCATATGAGCTGCTTGTGCCTGTGCCTGTGCCTGTGCCTGTGCCTGTGCCTGTGCTTGGGCGTGAGCTTGCTGTGCTTTCATCTGAGCCTGCGCTTGAGACAACTGGAACTGACCCTGAAAGCCAGTGCCACTTTGTGCCTGAGGCTGTGACTGAGAGAATGCTGGATTCATAGGTGCAGATGGATTAACCATCCCAGCATTCCCAAATGGTGAAGAAGATTGCCCAAGGCTCATGGGTGGCGGATTGCTACTATTATTATTATTATTAACAGACATAGCTATATCACTATCAAACACAACTACCTAATAAATTACTCTTGAAAACAATCCAAAACTATCAAAATCAAACCTTCACATAACCTCACACTCCAAAATTTGTCATTCAATACCACAAACACAAACCCAGAAACGATTTTCACTAAAACCCTAAAACCAAATATCAAAATTAAAACCCCAGAAAAATCAAGCCCTTGAAATTTGAATTATAATCCCATTCCAAATTCGGTTCCCAACTAAAGAATTTCCAATTTTTCCGGGGATCAAACAAGTGAAGTACCTAAACGCCCAAAAAAACAAAAAACTGTAAAACCTTAATTCAAACCCTTGGATGTGACCTTTGAATTCCTATAACACTTGGATGTGACGTTTGCTTTTTGCGACACAAACCCGAACTGTCCACACCCCTTAAAGGTCTGCCCTTCGAACTGACCCAACCTACAGATCGAATAGTTCGTCGAGAAATTAAGGGGCGTTTACTCATGGACAGCTATTACCAAAGAGAAAGAGAAAGACAGCATACCAGGAGAATTAAGCAGGGCAGTAGCTGAGTTGGGTATCGTGCAAATTTTGGTAGCGAAGGCTTGTATGGTACCCTAGTTCTTGTTGCTGCTGCTTGTGCTGCTGTTGGTGCTGTTGATGGTGATGCTCGATTATGGGCTCTGGGGTTGGGTGTAATTGAAAGATTTTCTTTGTGTTGAGTTGTTCCGATAAAAGCCCAAATCCGACGTCGGTTTAACTTTCCTACCTAACCTAATAGTGTGATTTAACAAAAACAAAACAAAACAAAATCAATATCTTTTATGATATTTGTAATTATTTTTTGGTGGATTATGTAAATTTTTTATTAATAAAATAATAATTTAATTTTTTTTAAAAAAATATCATAAAAAAATTTAAATCAAGAAAAACATCTTTATTAAAACATAATAATAAACTTGTGAAAATTATTATTATATCTAAAAAACTTTTTAACTAAAAAATTTATGTATAATATGTAGAAAAATAGTTTAACAAATTGTAAAAAACAATTCTCAATACTAGGGGAGTGCAAAAACCGTCTGAACCAAAGAAATTGAACCACTTAATGTAATTGGCTCAGTTAGTGAGGGCTTAAATAGTCAGTTTGGCAAAGAAGCAAGGAATTTTCAGTTTTCGATGCTCGGTTTGGTTAGTATTTTGTACCGACCGAAAATCAATATATATATATATATAACTAAAAACAACGACCTTTAAAAAATTACCCTAACTATATAAACATCTTAAACTAGCACCAACCTTTATTTAACCCTCTTCCTCGCGCCCTTCTTATTCTCTCTCGTTCTCTCTTGATTCTTTTTCTATTCCTCTCATCTTTTTCATCACTCCAAAACCTTAAAACCTAAATGATGCCCCCTATCTTTTCCTATTTTCTTGACCTTACATTTGCTCTAGATTTATCTTCTATCTTTATAATCTTTTCTTTATTTAGATGAGATGATAGTGAATTGAGTGATAGAAACCTATTACATTTGCTTTGTTTAATCGAGTTTTATGTTGTTTTCTTTTTATTTTTGCACTCTCTTAAACTCGAATACATTGAGGTCTCATTTTGAAATGTTTTCTAATCATTCAAGCAATGAGATCTAAAATGGTAATGCATATATATATTCTATAGTTTTATTTTTGATTATCTATGACCTATGAAATCATATCTTGCATGTGGTTTTTTTATTTGTTTGATTTTGAGTTATATATTATGATTATGTGTAGATCTGCAAATTTTAACTTTGTTCAAACATTCTATGAATTGTTTTCAAGCAAAATTATGATTTGGAAAAAAAATAATAATTTGTCGAATAGTATACATGCATGTTAAAGTTTTTTGAGTAAAAAGTTTTATTTTGTTATGATTTTTCAATGCAATGAAACTGTGTTGATGGATCTACAATCTTTATTGAAAAAATTTAGATTTTCATTCTTTTAGTATGATTTAAAAAAGCAAATGTTTGATTTTTATATTTTTTGTTTAGTTTTATAGCTAATTTTTAATATATTGGTTACTATGCTTTTAAAAAAGAAATTGTTTATCATTTTGATATTTTTCTTTACTATCATTTTTATGTTTTATGGTTATATTATTTATGGAATTTTATGTTTATTTGTTTCAGTTGTAAATAAAAGCGTAGAAGCAAAAAAATTGGGTGGAAGCAAATGTTTCTTTTAATATTTTGTGCCAAATATGTATTCTGACTCTCTGAGTGCAAAATTAAAAAAAAAAAGGTGGAAGCAAGCAATTGGCCATTTTTGTCACTTTATTTCACTGTGAATATGGTTTTAAACACTTTCAATCTTTTCTAGGGCTTTTGTAAACAATTATAGACAAAAATTGAAGGTATAAAATATTTATTAGCTTAATTTTTTTTGTCACTTATCATTATGTTTATATTCTTTCACTAATTTAGACTTTTTTATTTTTTATTTTTTTGTAAAGATGGAACATGACAGTGGCAGTACTGCTGCCACTATTGTCCTTAACCATGTCTCTGGTGGGAATTTGGGGGTGGAAGCAGATGCCTAGAGGCCCCAAACAAAGCTTGAGACATAAAATGTCTCTACTGAGACTAAGAAGTAGCCTGAGCCTGCAAAAAAAAAAAAGCATCATAATCTAAAGCAAAGTGCTGGGATTATTTTCATAAAACAAAGGATGAGGCAAGGGGCTAGACTGCCAAGTGCAAATACTATGGTAAAACTCTCTATGATGACCCTAAAAAAATTGCACATCTAGTCTTAGAAATCATTTCATGAATTGCAAGAAAATGCCACATTTTAAGGACACTAGGCACTCTCGTTTAACACTTATACCTACATTTGATTTGTTGCATCCTAATATAAGCAATTAGGCACATGGAATTTTGATCAAGAAGCCGTCCGTAAATCACTTGCACGAATATTAATTGTTGATGAATTGCCCTTCAAATTTATTGAAGGTGATGGCTTTAAAAATTTCATGACATGTTGTTACCCTAGATTTAAAATTCCATCTAGATGGATATTTTTTAAAGATTGTTATTCCATGTTTCTTAATGAGAGGGTGAAGCTTAAATCCTTAATACACACTCAGTCTTATAGAATCAGCATTACAACTGATTCATGGACTTCCAACCAAAGAATAAATTATATGTGTGTCACTGCCTATTTCATTGACACTGAATGGAAATTGTAAAAAAAAAATTCTCTCTTGTGTCTGTGACTTCTCATAGGGGAGAATATATAGCTAAGGCTCTAAAAAACTGTCTGATAGATTGGGGTTTAAAATCTATTTTTTGTGTGACTGTTTGTCATGACCCAAACTAGAAGTCATGACCGGCGCTAGGGAACGGGAATTCTTTCGAATCCGGAACCCGTAGCAAGCCTAAGAAAATAAAATCATGCAATAATTAAATAAAAAAATGATAGAATTAAAATTTTTCAAATCAATATTAAAGTAAATTCTCCAAATCCTTTCATAAATGTATACATATTCGTACAATGTTCAAATACAATTTCTCAGAGTATTTAATATCCAAACAAAATAATACACTTCCAATATAATAACACTACTACTGCAGTTTCTAGAATACAATTCAAAGTTCAGAATATACATTTGCATAAAATAGCCGGGACTGAAGAACACCGATGAGGAACTCTACAACTAAGGTCTGACGATATGGGATCTCCTGAAAAAAATAATTAAGGGGGGTCAGACCTCACTGAGTGAATTATTATACTATATATACATGCAAACTAAACCATAACAATCAGGCATTCTTATATATATATATATGTATATACACACATTTCACACGAATGTCAAACTCTGCTTTAATAAATATACTACATGTAGAAAACGTTTGATTAAATTCATGAAGGATCCATAGAACCCTAATAATAACAACCTCAACAACCTCATCATCACTCTAGCCATGCAGGCTCACTTGATTCCAAATAGAACACTTATTCCAATTTGGACAGCAGACTGGCCCCGAAATACTAAGTCAACCGAGCTCCAGCAGTCTGACTGTCAGTGTGATTGGCCCCGAGACACTTGGTCAACCGAGCTCCAGCAATCACACTATCTATCACCTCACATCTTAATCAACCCAATAGATCATTCAATTCACTTATGGACAGTAGACTAGCCCCGAGATACTAGGTCAACCGAGCTCCAACAGTCTGACTGTCAGTGTGATTGGCCCCGCAATCACACTATCTAACATACCATTAATCTTAGTCAAATCAATTAAATCAATTATAATCACCTAATTTTAACTCTCACTCAATCCTTATCTATCGTACCGGTACTTACATGGTCCTAATATTGCCCACTAGGAAGCACGTTCTATTGATATCCTTCACTTAGAATAAATCATTCATTCGGAAAATAATTAATGTAGAACAATATTCATAATAGTAAAACCAACCACATATATATATATACATATATATATATATATATATCAAAAATATACCCAGTATATTTCAGGTATATATATATATATATATATATATATATATGTCAAATAAAATATGCAATAAACTAAAGATAAATCATTAATATAGTTAAAAACAATTAAAATGAGTAAAAATAATATAGCATGCATTATCTTAAAAATATACTTAAATATACAAAAGATATACCCTAAGTACACAAATCATTTAATAAAACATTTATGTATAAATATTCATTTAAATACGTGTTTGTGTTTAACATATATTCGCAAATATGCTAAAAATAAACCTAATTATCTAGCATGCATATATCAAAAATGTGCTAGGTTTAATTTAATAATAAAATATTTATTTATTTGGAAATAAATAAAAAATATACCAAAAATAAATTAAAAATAATTTAAGTGTAGGTTTATAATTTAACATGCAATTATTTAAGAATAAACCTAAAATCTACTGAAACTATACCTAAAGTATACTAATCATTTAATAAAATAATTATGTCTAAGTGTACATTTTAAAACATGTGTATATTACTCAAATGTATTAAACCTAAACCTAATTGTTTAATGTGAATATATTAAACTAACATGCATAATTATTTAATATGCATATATATAAAAATGCAACCCTAGATATACCAAAAATATTATAATTTAAATCATTTTTAAAACATACAATGAAAATGAAAAATTCTAAATAATGCACCCTATATGCAGTGCATATATATACAGTATAATAACTCACATTTTAGCGCTCCACGAGATAAACTCGGTAGGCCTGATCCGTTAGGCCTCGGTCTCGGCGCAGCTAGACAAATAAATGACAACATGAAATCAGAATAAAGTTAACGAAAATTCTAAAGACTCGATCTAGAATTTTAGACACAGAATTAGAATAGGAATTTGACCGGATATCACGTTTTACGAGAATTCTACCGAAAATCCGGCAGAACCTCCCCTTGTAAAATGGATATCTCTCTACTCAAAGAATAGAGCCGGTCCTGCAAAGAAATACACTTCGGAATAAACATAAAATTACAACCACAATCCCTCGGTCGGACTTCAAACTACAATTCACTGACCGAGGTTCACAATTCACAGAATAATTATAAAATACCGAATATGCCCTTATATAATAAAAATACATTTTATAAATCCAAATTACGTAATTAACCCTAAAACATACTAAAAATAAATAAAAACCCATTTATTTAAAAAAATAGTATATTATATATAATTTGAAAATAATTTACAAAAAATAGTTTTAATTAGTTAAAAATACTAAAAATTTGCAGAAATCATTTTTATACCCTAAGTAACTATTAAAACCAATTTAATTACATTTTTAGCCAATTTAGTGTAAAATTACCAAAATACCCCTCTATATATAAATTTACTAAAATAAATCCAAAAATTCACCAAAAATAATATAATTACTCAAAATTTATTTTCTCAACATATATTTCCATAATATCAATAAATATACTCAATTAACCAATTTATTTCAATTAAACACATAATTAACCCTATTTTTCAAAATTACATAAACTTAATAAATTCCAAATAAATACATAAAAATACACAAAAATTAAAAATAAATTTCTATAATTCATTTCAACTCCTATAATCACCATAAAACACAATTTCATAATTTAATTAATTAATTTTCGAAAATTAGAAAATAATAATAAAATAATAAAAAATTCACAAAAATTAAAATAAATTCCAAAAATTCTAAAAAAATTACATCATGTAGATTAAGCTTTCAGGAACAAAGTTTGTGAAGAAATTTTTCATGAATCAATCAAATTAAAGCTAAAAAAAATTTGAAACCCAAAATGGCTGATTTGAAGAAATTGAAACTTAAGCAATTCTAGACCAAATCAAGTGAAACAAAGCTTTGAATCACACTCACCAGAGCTCAAGGAAAAGATAGAGACTGACAACATCAAATTTGGTGGCTGGAAAGTGCTTGGTCGGAGCTAAGTCGATTTTTGGCTCCTTGATGAAAATCTGGCCAAACAACGCCGAAAATGGGAGCTTGGGATGTCGGGAATGGCTGGAAGGGAAGGTGGCACACCGGAAAGCACAGTGACAGCAAAGAAAACCAGCTTGAAATGGCTGAAAACGTTTTAGGAGGAAGAAGATGAAGGAGGGGCAAAACTGTAATTAAGGTAACTTTTGTTTTTTTTTATTAAAATTTGTGTATATATGTATATATATATATATGTCCACACTATATTATAGTAATATATATATTCCCATACACAAATAATACTCACCACACAAATATTTTAATATATTTAATAATTTATACACTTAAAATTAATTAATTAATACAAAAATTAAATAATAAAATTAAGGAAATTAATCAAGCTCTAATTAATTTAAATAAGTACACATATATACAATTTATTTTAGCACTTTAAAATTATATATGAGTTCATGCAAATTCATAAAACTAGTCAAAATAAATAGTATTAAATTATTTACGTGTCAATTTTCCTGAAAATACAATTTTCGAAAAAATTTTGCGTAAAGTACTTAAAATAATATAAAATAATTAAAATTAGCTTTAAATAATCAACAAACTCATAAAATATCATAAATATATATATACAAAATTATTAACACTGCACATCCCGATGCAGTATAAAAATATTTAAAAACTCGGGATATTACACTGTTGACAATGCTTCTTTAAATGATATTGTTATTAATTCTTTAAAAAAAAAAAGCTTCTTTCTTGGGGTACTGCCTCTCTTGTTAGGTTAAAATTTGTATATATGAGGTGTATGGATCATATTTTGAATCTTGTTGTTAATGATGGCTTGAAAGAAGCCTCTAAATTTATAAAAAAGATAAGAAAAGTTGTTAGGTATATAAGGAATTCACCTCTTAGACTTAGAAAGTTTAAAGAAATTTTTTATTTTGTTGGGATTGATTATCAGTCTGCTTTATCTCTTAATGTTCCAACTTGTTGGAAGTCTACTTATATCATGCTTCAATTTGCCTGTTTACATGAGAGAGCTTTTAATAAGTTTGAGGAGCAAGAGAGTTCCTTCACGGCACACTTGAAAGATGATATCCCTGAATTCTTTGATTGGCAATATGCCAATAAAATTGTTGATATGCTTAAGCATTTTTATGAAATGACACATATGAAATATGGACAAATATACCCAAAATAAAATCAAGAAATACCATTAGAGTGTTAAAATGGTGATGATTCGCAAATATGATTTGCCTAATAAGTAAAATTAGTAAATTATGAGTTTGAGTTAAACGAGTTCGTTTAAAAAATGAGTTAACCTGTTTATAATACGGTTTAAATTAGATTACATCGTGGATTGACACATGAATTTATTACAACCTATTTAATTATAAGGATAATTACAAATATAACTAAACTTGACCAAAACTTATTCATATTTATGGTCATTTGGTTTTCTTTTTCAAGTTTTCTTTTTTTCTTTTAGGTTTTTTTTTTTTCAATTTTACCTACTTAACTAATTGATTCTTTCTTTCCTTTCTTTTTTATTTTTATTTTCTATTGATCTTTTTCTCTCCTTTATTTTTATTTTTATGTTTTTACTTTTTTTCTTTTTCTTTTTCTTTTTATTTGCACAATGTTTTTTCTTGTTCTTAATCTTATTATCATTACTATTATTATTTCATAATTATTTTATTTTTTTATGAGGTTGTTTTTGGTTATTTTTATGATTTTTTAGTTTTTTTGGTTGTGTTGGCAATTGTTTTGGGTTGTTTTAACGGTTATTTTGGTAGTTGTTTTTTATTTTTGATTTTTTCTGGTTGTTTTTTAATTATTTATGATTTTTTATTTCTTTTTTTATTTACTTTTTTATTTTTATTTACTTTTTTATTAATCTTTTTATTTTTATTTTTTTAATCTTTTTCTTAAACCATAAAAAAAACTATGAAAATAACTAAAAAAACCAAAAAACCACTAAAAAAACTCACAAAATTGCAAAAAAAAATAAAAACAAAAACAATAAAAAAAACAATGGATAAAGGTACATTTATGCCTCTAATGCTTCCTTAATGTATTTTTTGAAAAAAAAAACACAAAATTGTTGTAAATAGCTTATAGATATTGTCCGCTTTGGTACTTCAGGACCTCACGGCTTTAAAACGCGTCCACAAGTAAAGGCTTCAGGCCCTGCTTATAAGCACGCACACAATCCCGTGTGCGAGCGATGTGGGAACTTCAGGTTCACAACACACCCTCCCATCGCGAGCATCGTGCTGATAACGTGTTATAAACAACTTATAGATATTGTCCGCTTTGGTACTTCAGGACCTCACGGCTTTAAAACGCGTCCACAAGTAAAGGCTTCAGGCCCTGCTTATAAGCACGCACACAATCTCGTGTGCGAGCGATGTGGGAACTTCAGGTTCACAACACAACCTGAAGTTCCCACATCGCTCGCACACGGGATTGTGTGCGTGCTTATAAGCAGGGCCTGAAGCCTTTACTTGTAGACGCGTTTTAAAGCCGTGAGGTCCTGAAGTACCAAAGCGGACAATATCTACAAGTTTTTTATAACACGTTATCAGCACGATGCTCGCGATGGGAGGGTGTGTTGTGAACCTGAAGTTCCCACATCGCTCGCACACGGGATTGTGTGCGTGCTTATAAGCAGGGCCTGAAGCCTTTACTTGTAGACGCGTTTTAAAGCCGTGAGGTCCTGAAGTACCAAAGCGGACAATATCTACAAGCTGTTTATAACAGAAAAATATTTTATAGTAGAATGATTTTGAGAGAATTTAGAAAGAGTTTGGAGAGAATTTATAGAACTATAATATTGAAAGAATTTGGAGAGTAATCTATCTTTTCTTCTTCTTAATCTTAACATCCTCATTAATGAATTTTAATCCCTTTATATAGAGATTTTCTTTTCACTATTTGAGTACTATTCTCTCACAAGCAATATATTGTTCATTCACAAGCAATATATTGTTCATTCACATTCATAATACTCCCCCTTGAATAACAATATTTTGCAACTGCCTCGTTAAAACCTTGCTAAATAAAACCCAGTGGGAAAAACTTTAGCTTAAGGAAAAAGAGTACAGTGCATGATATTCTCCCCCTCAAGTTGATATGTATAATCTTCCTTCACATAGTATGTAGATGTCGCATTCCAATATCGTGAACGTGCTTTCTAAAGATTGCAGTTGGAAGTGCCTTTGTGAAAAGATCAGCTGAATTCTGGCTAGACTGAATATACTTGATATCTATATGATTGTCTTTTATTAGCTCTTGAGTGTATGAAAAGAATCTTGAAGGTATATGTTTGGTTCTATCACTTTTGATATATCCTTCCCTTAACTGTGCAATGCATGCTGCATTATCTTCATATAAAATTGTTGGACTTTTGTTGACTGGAAAACCACAAGATTCTTCAATATGATGTGTCATTGATCTAAGCCACACACACTCTCTACTTGCTTCATGTAGTGCAATAATTTCAGAATGATTTGAGGAAGTAGTGACAAGCGTTTGTTTCTGGGAACGCCAAGAAATTGCAGTTCCATTATTTGTGAACACATAGCCTGTTTGAGATTTCGCTTTATGAGGATCAGATAAATGTCCTGCATCTGTATAACCAATCAATTCTTGTTTTGAATTATTAGAATAAAATAAACCCAAATCAACATTTCCTCGAAGGTATCGAAGTATATGTTTGACCCTTTTCCAATGCCTTTTTGTTGGAGCTGAACTGAACCTCGCTAATAAATTAACTGCAAAAGAAATGTCAGGTCTAGTACAATTAGCAAGATACATTAGAGCTCCAATGGCACTGAGATATGGAAATTCAAGACCAAGAATTTCTTCATTTTCTTCACAGGGTCGAAATGGATCAGTTTCAATATTGAGTGATCTAACGACCATTGGAGTACTTAAAGGATTTGCTTTATCCATATTAAAGCGTTTCAAGATCTTTTCTGTGTAATTTGATTGATGCACAAATATCCCATTGTGCATTTGCTCAATTTGTAAACCAAGGCAATACTTGGTTTTTCCAAGATCTTTCATTTCAAATTCTTCCTTTAAGTATACTGTTGCTTCATGGATCTCATTTTCTATTCCAATGATATTCAAATCATCAACATATACAGCTATAATCACAAATCCGGATATTGTTTTCTTAATAAAAATGCATGGGTAAATAATATTACTCACATATCCTTTATTAATCAAATAATCGCTTAAACGATTATACCACATGCGCCCAGACTGTTTTAACCCATATAAAGATCTCTGGAGCTTGATCGAATACATTTCTTTGGGTTTTGTACTTAATGCTTCAGGCATTTTAAATCCTTCAGGGATTTTCATATAAATGTCACTATCAAGTGATCCATACAAATAAGCAGTCACAACATCCATAAGACGCATTTCTAATTTCTTAGAAACTACTAGGCTAATCAGATACCTAAACGTAATTGCATCCATAACAGGAGAATACGTTTCATCATAATCAATTCCTGGCCTTTGTGAAAAACCTTGAGCTACAAGTCTAGCTTTGTACCTTATTATTTCATTTTTCTCATTTCTCTTTCGTACAAAGACCCACTTGTATCCTACAGGTTTCACATTTTTAGGCATAGAAATAATTGGCCCAAAAACATTTCGTTTGTTTAGTGAGTCCAATTCAGCCTGCATAGCATCTTTCCATTTTATCCAATCATGCCTATTTTAACATTCCATGACTGATTTTGGTTCAGGATCATCTTTGTCATTTATGATTTCACATGCAACAGTATATGACAATGTTTCATGACTTTCTTTATTTTTTATTTCTTTAGGGATATTTTCCTCGCTATCAATATGATTATCTACTCCCTTTCTCTTTCGAGGATTTTTATCCTTAGAACCAATTGGTCTTCCACGCTTCTGGCGTGTTTTAGACTCATGAGTGTCTTTATTCTCAGATTTTATTTCTGGAATTTCAATATGAGCAGGAGCATTGGCTGCTGGTATATATGATTTAGTCACTCTTTTTGTATCAGTAAATGCATCTGGCAATTGATTTGCAATTGCTTGTAAGTGCACAATCTTTTGCACTTCTAATTCACATTTTTTTGTGTGAGGATCTAGATGCAATAATGATGGTTCATTCCATGAAATATCCCTTTTCACTTCTTTCTCCCCTTTTCCTAATGTTGGGAAAACAACCTCATTAAATTGGCAATCAGCAAAACGTGCTGTAAAAACATCACCAGTTAGAGGTTCAAGATATCTAATAATCGAGGGTGTTTCAAACCCAACATAAATTCTCAATCTTCGTTGAGGACCCATTTTTGTGCGCTGAGGTGGCGCAATGGGTACATATACTGCACAACCAAAAATTTTGAGATGGGAAATATTTGGCTCTTGACCAAATGCCAATTGTAGTGGGGAGTATTTATGATATGCACTAGGTCTGATGCGAATTAATGAAGCAGCATGTAGGATTGCATGACCCCAAACTGAAATGGGAAGCTTTGTTCTCATTATTAATGGTCTAGCAATAAACTGAAGTCGTTTAATCAATGATTCAGCTAAACCATTTTGAGTATGTGCATGGGCAACGGGATGCTCAACAATGATCCTAGTAGACATACAATAATCATTGAATGCTTGAGATGTAAATTCACCAGCATTATCAAGTCTTACCCTCTTGATTGTATAATCAGGGAATTGTGCTCGTAATTTAATAATTTCAGCAAGCAACCTTGCAAATGCAACATTACGAGTTGACAATAGACAAACATGTGACCATCTACTAGATGCATCAATTAATACCATAAAATATCTGAATGGTCCACATGGTGGGTGAATTGGCCCACATATATCACCTTGAATTCTTTCAAGAAATATAGGTGATTCATTTTGAATTTTAGATGGTGAAGGTCTCAAGATTAATTTTCCAAAAGAACAAGTTGTACATGGCATTTCATTTGATTGAGAAATTCTTTGCCCCTTCAAGGGATGCCCATGTGAATTCTCAATTATCCTTCGCATCATTACTGATCTAGGATGACCTAATCTGTCATGCCATAAATTTATTATTGAAGGATCATAAGATTTTTCTTTTACTGCCATATTTGATTCAATTACATGTATATGCATGTAATGCAATCCAGTAGGGAGTTTTGGCAGTCTTTCCAATACTTGCATTTTTCCTGATTCATAGGAAACTATATTTAAATATTTGTTACCATTTATAGTAATAGATTGGGTATCACACCCATTTCGATATATGTCATCAAAACTCAACAAATTTCTTGTTGATTTTGGTGAAAACAAAGCTTCATCAATTATAAACTTTGTTCCATTTGGTAACATAAATTTAGCTTTGCCAATTCCTTCAATCAGATCTACAGGACCTGATATTGTTTTTACAACTGCCTTTGTGGGCTTTATTTCAGAGAAATAATCTCTATTTTTCAAGATAGTATGTGTAGTACCACTATCTGGTATGCAGAGATCTCCAATATTGTCTTTATGTTGAGTACAATCCATATTAAACTTCAAAATAGATAAACACAAAATTAATCAATTAAGGTAAAAACATAAAATAATTATAAAGTAGGACATTTTATTTAATTTAAAAATAACATACATAACAATAACATATTCTTCAGAATCAAATAAGTAATAACAATATACTTAAAATTATAGATGTCTCAATTTCCATTGTCAGTAAAATCATCAGTAAAATCAGAAACATCTAAATGAGTTGTATCATTAACATGAGTATGATGCTCATTGAAGTTTATTTCCTTTTCTTTGCCTTTCAATGATGCCTTATAAAGTTGGCAAAGATGTGGTGGTGTTCGACAAATTCATTACCAGTGTCCTTTACTACCACATCTGAAACACACAGTTTCAGACTTATATTGAGGCCTTTCTTGAACACCACTGATGACTGATTTTAACTTCTTTTGAGGTTGAGTCTGAGTTTGTTGTGGAGTATTATTATATTTATTTCCACGACCATGGCCAAAGAATTGACCTCTTCCACGTCCACGACCTCTACCTCTCCCACGTCCACGGCTATTGTAATTTTTATATCTGGAATAATTTGTAGCATTTGCTTCTGGAAATGCTATTGAGCCAGTGGGACGGGATTGATGATTTTTCATCAAGAGTTCATTATTTTTCTCAGCTACCAGTAGGCATGAAATTAGTTCAGAATATTTTTTAAATCTCTGCATCCTGTATTGTTGTTGCAGTGTAACATTTGATGCATGAAATGTGGAATAAATTTTCTCCATCATATCCTCATCTGTGACTGTCTGTCCACAGAATTTTAATTGTGATACTATTCTGAACATTGCAGAATTATAGTCACTCACTTTTTTGAAATCTTGAAAGCGTAAAGCTCTCCATTCATCAGTGACTACTGGTAGTATTACATCTCTTTGATGATCATATCTGTCTTTTAGATCCTTCCAAAGAACACTTGGATCTTTGACAGTCAAATATTCACATTTTAATCCTTCATCAAGATGACGACGGAGAAAAATTATAGACTTGGCTTTATCTTGCAATGAGGTGTTATTATTTTCTTTTATGGTATCAATTAACCCCATTGATTGAAGATGCATCTCTACATCTAGAATCCAAGACATATAATTTTTTCCCGTGATGTCAAGAGCAACGAACTCAAGCTTTGCTAGATTTGTCATTATGATAACTAATAAAAAAAATAACTCAATTAGAATTCATAAATTTGATGACTACTAAAAAAAAATCAAACATGATCAGAATTTACTAATTAATTATATCATGAATGAATATTGCAAGAAATAATAGTGGTACAAAAAATGATACAATAATACTTAAAATTATATCAAATAGAAAATCATCTTCCATATTAATTATTCCTAAAACTATTATAATAGTCATGATCAAAACACAAATATAAATATACCAAATCATGTTTACAATTTAGAGTAAAGAGAGAAAGAGAAAATGTATGAATTTGTGTGAATGGATAACATTTATAGCTCATCTATTTATAATGAAAAATATAGCCGTTTATTACCGTTATTTTACCGTTGGTAATAAAAATATAGCCGTTAGAATTTTTTTTTTAATATAATATATTGAGAAATAAATTATATAAAGTAAAATCAATAAATAATGTTGATATGATTATTTATAGCAAGTGAGTTAACATAACGATATGTATAAATATGGGACAAAACCGTCCATTAATATAAAATGGGGTATAGCCTTCCATTAACATAAATAATAAAAAATAAATGTGCATAAATATAAATTGGTAGGAGGCATAGCCATCCATAAGGTTAGAACCATTTCTAGCAATATTTGCATCAATGGTGTAGTTAGTAAAACAAAATAAAAATAACAATTAATATAAAGTTAGATTGAAGAAATAAATATAAATATATAAATTAGTAGGAGGCATAGCCATCCATGATAATATATAATCAACTAATATATTCATAAATATTAAATATTAAGAAATATGTACCTTATTGTTTTGATCGAGAGTTCCTCGTGCTGATAACGTGTTGTGAAATAAAGATTAAATTACTTATTTTGTTATAGAACTAAACTTGAATTTAGTAGTATTTAACTAGAAGAAAAAAATTTTATAGTAGAATGATTTTGAGAGAATTTAGAAAGAGTTTGGAGAGAATTTATAGAACTATAATATTGAAAGAATTTGGAGAGTAATCTATCTTTTCTTCTTCTTAATCTTAACATCCTCATTAATGAATTTCAATCCCTTTATATAGAGATTTTCTTTTCACTATTTGAGTACTATTCTCTCATAAGCAATATATTATTCATTCACAAGTAATATATTATTCATTCACATTCATAATAAAAATTAAGTTTTTAGGAGATCTAAGCCCCTAATCTTGACGACAGTTTATATGTCTGTTAGTTGTATCTAACGTGGTCATGTTTTATAAAAAAGAAAAAAAATAAAAAAATAAAAAGTAATGGGATTCAAACATTGTTATCTCTTATGATTCTTCAGTGTAAAACGACACCGCATGATCTCTACCTCTCCTCACCCTGCTACCATAGAACTTCTGTTTCTCCTGTGTAGTCTGGAAGCTTCCATGGCCTGCATTGGAACTAGTGTCGATGAACTTAGGTTTAATTTCCTCTGGAGCTGACCTTGATGTCTGTTTAAGCAGAGACTGGCAGAGTGTAACAACCCTCTTCTTAGGTCAAAGGCAGCATCCCTTGATCATCAAATAGTTATCCTTCACCACACTATAGTGAGGGAAACCACTTACTGGAGTGATAGGTACTTGCTTTTCAAAAAAGTCTTAGACAAAATCCACCTTTTGAGCAACAGTTCCACCATTAACCTGGATCTCCATTAGGTGGGCTTTCTATTGCTTCAACCCCTTCATTTTTCTGATCTGAGTGTGGGCCGTTGAGTTTCTGATTCATTGGAGATAAAGGACACGAGATCGCTGCGGCCACAGAATTTGACGAGAAACAATTTGGCAGGTGTGTGAAGGATGCTTTAGAGAGAGGTAGCCAAAGAATTCAAGGACAAGACCAGCTGCTCCAGTCAATCATGACGCTGTTAGCAGGTGCTTGGGAAGTGCAGATTGTTCATGTGTTCGGGGAAGCTATTATGGTGGCGGATTATTTGGCCAGTTATGCTCATGAATTTTCAGTGGGTTGTCAGCGTGAATTCCAGTGATGGTACAAAAAATGTTAAGAATTTTGAGTGTCAAAAAGTTGTGTCTTGTATTGAGGAAAAGGGTGTGGGGCATAAGACTTGGGTTAGAGTTGAAAGATTGGAAAAGGGTCTATGTGGGAAGAGCAGACCTGTGTTTTTTAGAGACATAGTTGAGCCTGATTTTATAGTGTTTGGGAATAAGGATTACTAGCAATGGATGCGAATGGTGAGTTGGTAAAATTAGCAGTGGAGAATCGTGTTGTTACCTTCAAGGAAATTATTGTCAGTAGCAGAGCAACAACTTGTGCAAAGTAGTCTTCTTGTTAGTTTCATTTCAAGTTCTGTGGAGGATCTTGCTCCTACTATTGATACTCTAATTCTTACCTTGCTTTTGTAGTTTTGCTATTTCTTGTTTCTTTTTTGTTTATTGTTTTATGGATTCTGAACTTGCAAGCCACCTGCAATGTCTTTGGATCTCTATTGAGTTAAAACATGATGCCAATTATGAGTTTTTAATGGGTTTAGCTCCTATCATTAAAGAAATGTTCGTCTCTACGGAGTTGTATGATTGTTGCATTTAATATGAATTAATTGATATAGTTGGAAAGTAGAATTTACGTAATGTGCTTATATACTATGTCAAGGGGTGGATTTTAAGATCAAGCAGTTAACACCACACACTTGCTTTTTTTTCTTTTTTCTTAAATGAAGAAGAAGAAAAAAAAGAAGAAGAAGAAGAAAATGTGTTCGTTTTGAATTATGATTTGTGTTGTTGTTGAGTTTTGCTTCTTGAATTGAAGGCGAAAGAGAAGTTGCAGGGTGTAAGGATTTATATAGGGCATGTGAAAGGCCTTTGAGGTCTCAACGTGTAAAAGAGAATAATGGGATCCATTTTGATATAAGATGGCCACGTCAGCTGGAGCTAATAGAAACATTAGCTACAATCATAATCAGGGGCTTAAATCTCCTAAAAAACTTAATTTTATACTTTTTTTTTCTAAAAAATACATTAAGAATTTATCCGCTTCATGCAGTAAACATTAGGGGAATCAATACATATTTACCTAAAAAATAACTTTCAAAACAACCAGAAACACCACTACAAAATAACAATAAAAAAAACTAAAACAACAAGAAAAACAATCATAAAAAAAATCAAGAACCAAAAATAACTAAAAAATAACTATGAAAATAACTAGAAAAAACCAATGCAAACCAAGCTCATGAAACTAAAAAAAAAAAATCAACAAAACAACTATTAAAACAATCACCAAAAACCACTATAAAATAAGCTCATAAAATTAAAAAGAAACCAATAAAAAAAATAAAGCAAACACCAAAACAACCTCTAAAACAATAAAAAAAATTGCCAAAACAAAGCACACACTCATATCAATCCAAAAATCAAACCAAACCATTACAACACTAAAATTCTAACATCCAAAACTCTTCTTTTCAAAAAAAAAAACTCAAAATATAATTTAACTCTCAACATCATTTGCTTTACTCGTGTTTTTCTTTTTCTCTCTACTCTCTTTTGAATTGATCCACCAAATTTGGATTTTTTTTAATATGAATTAGATGTGGATTATTTTTTTTATAGGATCTAACGCAAAAACAAATAAAAAATAAAAATAATAGAAAAGAGGGAAGAAGAAGAAGTAGGTGTTTTTAGTTATTTGTTGTTTTAGATTAGGTGTGGGTGTTGAGATCTAAGGCAAAAAAAGAAAAAAAAAAGGAACCGAAAAGAAGAAAAAAAAAAAAAGAAGATAAAAAGACTGTATTTTTTAAAATATTTCATTGTGTTTACGTATTTTTGAAAAAGTGTTCGCATGTTTTATATTTTTGAAAACTTTTTTCTTTTTCTCTACATTTTTGAAAAAAAAAAAAAAAAAAAAACCTTAATTATATTTGTCATATTGAGCTATGTTAACCCCATACAATCAATTTAAAACTCATATACTTTATTATGATTTTAAAAGACAAAGTGGTCATTTATATATATATATATATTCTCTCTATGATTTTAAAGGGAAAATTAGTCACTATTGTAATTTTTTTTAAATAGGTGATGAATGTTATACAAGTTAAATGGATTTTGTCAAATTATATAACCCATATAACTCATTTAAATAATTGGATTACATGTATTGTATTTGTATAATTCATTAAATTTTTATGTCATATTATGATTAAAATATTTAAATTAATTAATAAATAGATCATGTTTATAGTAATTCTAATAGTGTCATTTAAAATATATCAATCCGATACAAATACAATCCATCAACCCATTTTGGTATTGTTATTGTCCGTACAAAGAATTAAGTTTTAGTAGAATAATTATAGATATGTGTCTTATGATGCAAGCTGTTATTATATTTTTTGTTATAACCCGAGTTTTAAATTATGTTATTTTAAAATAGGATATGCAGTGTTAATAAATTTTAAAACTATATTTTATTATTTTATTATTCTGTGAATAATTATCGTTATTTTTACATTAATTGTAATTTTTTTACGTAAACGTATATATAGATGTTTATTAGTTTGGATAATATTATTTTAATAATGCTTAATTAGCGAATTAATATTTTAATATTATTATTTTAATAAATTACATTATTGACTTTTATTTTTATGAGTTAATAAATATATGTACATGCATATATATTATTAGGGTTTAATATTTATATTATGTGTATATATTATACTTTTATTATGTGTATTATATATATGTATATATATATATATTTATGCATGTGTATAATAAATATGTGGTGTGTGTTTGTTAAAAAATATATATTTATATATATATATATATATATATATATATATATATATGTGTGTGTGTGTGTGTGTGTGTATGTGTGTGTGTGTGTCTTCCTCTCGACTCCTCACCATCACCCTCTGCTCGTCACTGCCGATCAGCCACCGTTGGTGTGCCTCCCCGCCTATCACCACCTGCAAGCCCACTCCACTGCCTCCAACCACTTTCTCCGGCGCTGTTGAAGCTTGAGAAGCCGAGAAAGCCGAAAATTGAACCCACCTCCGTTCAAGGCAATTATGGCCACCTCTTTCGACACCGCCTGTCTCTTTCCCTTCCCTGAGCACCAGTGAGTGTGTTTCTAAGTTCTGTTTCACTTGTTTTGATTTAGATTTCAGTGGTGATTGATTTTAAGTTTCGGCCATTTTTGGTTTTTTGATTTTTTTGAGCTTGATTCCTTGTGATTCATAAGAAATTCCTTCACAAAAGTTTATCCCTCTAGCTTAATCTACATCCTAGAATTTTTGTGTAATTTTTGGAATTTATTTTGATTTTTGTGAATTTTTTTATTATTTTTTTATTATTTTATAATTTTCTTAAATTAAATAAATAAATTATGAAATTGTGATTTTTGGTGTCATTGGTGATTGATATTAATTTTAGAATTTAATTTATAATTTTTTTGATTTTTGTGTAATTTTTATAATTATATTTAGTTTATGTCAATTTTGAAAATATAGGTTAAATATATATTTAATTAGAAATAATTGGTTAATTAAGTGTATTTGTGGATTTTAGTGAATAATATGTTGAGAAAATAATTTTTGAAATTTATATAATTTTTATTGAATTTTTGAATGTTTTTAGTATTTTATGTGAATTTTTATATACAAGGGGTATTTTGGTAATTTGGTGATAATTTTAGTTGGATATTAAATTTAATTGGTTTTCATAATTAATTTGAGGTATAAAAATTATTTTTACAAATTATTTACTAATTTTAACTAATTAATACTATTTTTCAAAAATTATTTTCAAATTAAATATAATATACTATTTTTGTAAATAAATGGATTTTTAATATATTTTTGGACTAATTAAGTAATTTATATTTATAAAATGAATTTTTATTAATATTTTTAAATTTATTGAGAAATATCGAATTTAATAATATTATGTTATTATTAGGGTTTTTAAGTAATTATCGATAAAATAATTATTTTTGGTGTTTGAATATTTAAATTGCTATATTTTGGTACTTAAAGGGCATTTTTGGTATTTATGAAATTTTAATATATTTTATTGTATATTTTTGTGAATTGTGGACCTCGGTCGGGGGAATTTGTAGTTTGGGATTCCAACCGAGGAGTTTTGAGAAATTTATTCGAAGTGTATTTACTTGCAGAACCGACTCTACTTTTTAAGTAAAGAGATGTCCGTTTTACAAAAGAGGTTCTACCGAATTTTAGGTAGAATTCTTGTAAAATTTGACATCGGGTCTAATTCCAATTATCTGTTTGTATTTAGAATTCTAGATCGAGTCTCTAGAAGTCTAAGTTAGATTCGTGATCATTTTTATTGTTAGTTATGCTGAGACTGAGACCTAGTGGACTAAGCCCGTCGAACCCGTCTCGTGGAGCGCATCCCTGTGAGTTATTATGATCTATATGCATTGCTTTAGGTTGTATGTTTTAGAATTATATGTTTTAAATGTAAATTTTTGCATAATTGCTTTATTAAATGCTTAGGTATATTTTTAGTATATTATTGATATATTTAAAAATAAATGCATGTTTTCTTTGTGATTTATTTTCAAATTATGTTAAGTATATTATTGGTTGATTTTGAGTATATTACATGATTTAATTGAATCTATTATACGTATATATACCTGAAATATACTTAGTTTATTTTAGGTATATTTCTGATATATATATGGTTTATTTGTTTATTTTAAATGTCATTATGCATTATTATTTTACTGAATGTATGTTTTAATATAAATGAAGGATGTCGATAGAACGTGCTTCCTAGTGGGCAGCACTAGGACCGTGTACATACCGGTGCGATAGATTGGAGCTAAGTGAAAATTAATTGTGGTGATTATGATTGATTGATATTGATTTGATTGAGATTGATGTGATTGAGGGTGTGATTGCTGGAGCTCAGTTGACCAAGTGTCTCGAGGCCAATCACACTAACAATCAGACTGTTAGAGCTCAGTCGACTTAGTGTCTCGGGGCCAGTCTACTGTCCATATAGATTAAGTGAATTTACTTAGAATTAAGTGAGCCTATATGGCTAGAGTACTCTCTATTGGTATTGAGGTTGCGATCATATAGGGTTCCATTTAATCCTTCATAAAATGATGATTTACAATATTAAAATGATTTTCATTACATCTATGTGTATTTACCTGTATATATATTTATTATATTTTTTAGTGTCTGCATTTGACATTTAGCTATACGTGTATATATATTATAATAATTCACTCAGTAAGATCTGACTCCTCTTTGTTGATGTTTTTACAGGAGAGTTTTCATCTTCAGACCTCAGTAGTAGACCTGTTCGCCAGATTTCTTTTGCTCCGGATTTATTATGTAAATCACTTACTTGAGTTTTATTTTGTACTCTAGACATTGCAGTAGTAGTTGTATTTAACTCTGTCGAGACTTGTATTTGTATTTATGCATGTATGAGATTTTTAATTTAGAGTGTTTCTTTGAAGATTGTATCAAAAATTTTTTATTTATGATATATGATGTGTAATCATTTTATTAAAGGATGTTAAGGAATTTATTTTATTATTTGAGATTTAATTTTCGCTAAATAAATATTTTATTTATTTTATTTTATTGTATGCTTTTCTTTTAAGGCTTACTACGGGTTCTGGATTCAAAAGAATTCCTGTTCCCTAGCGCCGGTCATGGCCCCCCTGTTTTGGGTCATGAAAAAGTTGGTATTAGAGCAGAGTTTTGTGTCAGGGCCTTAGTTGTGTGAGTTGTGGCCGTAGTTTTCAGTGTTGTGTTTTCTTTGAAACTACTATAGTTAATTAGGTTTGAGTATGTCTTGATAAGTATTCTTTGATTTAGTTTTCTGCTTTATCCTCTGTTGTCTATCTTGTCTGAATCCTTTTGTTTGTTCTTTTCAGAATGAGGAGGCGAGCACATGTCGCTCCACCGGTCATTGAGGCTGAGGATGATGAGTCCTTTCAGGATGAGGTTTTACCTCTTGAGCCGCCAGTTAGGCGCAGAGGTCATGACAGAGGTAGACCTCGAGGAGCGGTAGGTCACCGTAGATAGAGAGAGCTACATGATGAGGAACCTATAGAGCTAGAGTACGAGGATATTCCAGCACCTCTAGTTACACCGCCTGTTTAACCTGCCTATCAACAGGGTATGTCTAACCCTGAGGCAGCCCTGTTCTATGCCAAAGTCGGTAGGATCACGTTTGATAGGACTTCTGACCCTTTAGATTTTCTGTGCGATCGAGATGAGGACTCAGACTGCTTACATCGAGTACCAGTGGATCATGATAGTCGAGTTATTTATTGAGGGACCAGCCCTGGACTGGTTTATTCAAATGATCCAACCATACATGATGATGATGACCTGAGCTCAGTTCAGAGAGCGATTCATGAGGAGATTCTGCCCAGAGTTACTTCGCATAAGTTATAGACTTCGGTTGACCAATATTTCCCGAGGTGACAGATTTATTGAGGACTACACTCGAGAGTTCCTTTAGCTTGGCAGATATGTAGAGGATCTTATGCGAGACTAGTACTTCGCAATCACCACTTATATTACTGGTTTGAGTTTTGTATTTACTGGTATGCCTACAGTGGGCCTTACTCTAGAGTCAGTAATAGAGTTGGCCAAGGAGATTGAGTTGAGGCTAGTCAAGCAAGGAGCTATGCTTAATTATTACCAGTTGAGTGTTCAGTCAGGTAGATTTCAGACTACTCCGTACTCGAGTTTTTAGATTGGATCGAGTAGTCAGTAGAGGGGTCCAGCCTAATAGACTCAGAGATAGTAGCAATGAGTACATCAGAGCAGTAGACATGGCCATGGAGGTCAGCATAGACCATTCAGACTTGTGTCAGGTGCTTTGAGTAGCAGCAGTGGTCATAGTTATGGGTCAGTTGCCAGTGTTTGTCAGACTTACGGCAAAGTCTATTAGGGACTATGTTACATGACATCACTGATGTGTTTTAGATGTGGGCAGATGGGACATTTTGCTAAATCATGTCCCTATTCTGGATATCAGCAATCGTAGATTTCGTGATTTCCTCAGCAGTCGATTGCCAGTGCTGCACCCGCTCCTTTTCAATTGCCTTCAGCCTAACATCAGAGTTTTACCTAGATTGTTCCTTAGTAGGGTCGTGGTAGAGGTACTAGAGGAGGTGCTAGAGGTGTTGGCCAAGCTTCTACCAGCCAGCAGAGAGGTCGAGGACAGGCCAAAGTCTTCCATCTCATTCAGTAAGATGCTCAGGCATCCAATACAGTCATGGCAGGTATTATTTCTATTTGTTACCTGGATGCATGGGTTTTATTTAATCTGGGTGCCACGCATTCATTCGTTTCTCCTGTTTTTGCTTCCAAGTCTTATTGGAAAGCTTTGAGGATGTCTTTTCCTTTATTTATCACCACTCCTCTAAGTGATTCTTTAGACACTGATGTTGTTCTTTCTGGTTGTCTAGTTCTTATTGGAGGTAGAGAATTATCTACTGATTTGATTATATTGAATGTGATGGAGTTTGATGTTATTTTGGGTATGGATTGGTTATCTCAACACTATGCCATGGTGGATTGTCGGAGTAAAGAGGTGACTTTCAGAATTCCTGGTAAAAAAGAATTTAAGTTTGTGGGTGATAAGAGTTCAGCACCTCAGAATCTCATCTCTGCTATTACTGCTAGGAAGTTGCTGAGGAAGGGTTATCAGGGATATTTGGCATTAGTCAGGGATACTTTAGTGGATAAGTTTTCAGTCACAGATGTTCATGTTGCCTATGAGTTTCCTAATATTTTTCCTGAGGAGTTGCCATATTTACCACCTCATAGAGAGATTGAGTTTTGTATAGATATGGTTCCAAACACTACTCCTATATTTATGCCACCCTACAGAATGGCTCCTGCAAAGTTGAAAGAGTTGAAGGAGTAGTTGTAAGAGTTACTAGATAAAGGTTTTATTAGACCTAGTGTTTCTTTTTAGGGTGCACCAGTCTTGTTTATGAGGAAAAAGGATGGTACCCTGAGACTGTGCATTGACTACAGAGAGCTGAACAAAGTGACAATAAAGAACAAGTATCCTCTTTCGAGGATAGATGACTTGTTTGATCAGCTACAAAGTGCATAGTTCTTTTTTAAGATTGATTTGAGGTTAGGTTATCATCAGTTGCGGATCAACGAAGTCGATATTCCTAAAATGGCATTCCGCACTCGATATGGCTATTATGAGTTTTTGGTGATGTCTTTTGGCTTGACTAACGCACTAGCAGCTTTTTATGGATCTGATGAACAGGGTATTCAAACCATTTGTGGATCAGTTTGTGGTAGTCTTTATTGATGATATATTGGTGTATTCAAGGAGTATGGAGGAGCATGTATATCATTTAACGACTGTACTACAGACACTGAGAGAACATAAACTTTATGCTAAATTCTCAAAGTGTGATTTCTGGATGGAGAGTGTTGCTTTTCTTGGACACGTGGTATCTAAAGAAGGTATCCAGGTTAATCCACAGAAGATTGAGGCAATGTCTAAGTGGCCTAGACCAACTTTAGTTATAGAGATTCATAATTTTTTGGGTTTAGTCAGGTACTATAGGAGGTTTGTATACGATTTTTTCAGAATTTCAGCTCCTATGACTCACTTGACTCAGAAGAATGTAAAGTTTGAGTGGTCAGAAGCTTGTGAGAATAACTTTCAGTTGTTGAAAGAGAAGTTGACCACAACTCCAGTTTTAGCTTTGCCTAATGGAGTGGACAAGTTTACACTTTATTATAATGCCTCTAGAGTTGGCTTAAGATGTCTATTGATGCAGAATGGTAGGGTGATAGCTTATGCTTCGAGGCAGTTGAAGAAACATGAACAGAACTATCCTACCCACGACCTAGAGGTGGCTACAACGATCTTTGCTCTCAATATTTGGATACATTATCTGTACGGGGTGACTTGTGAGATTTTTACTGATCACAAGAGCCTTAAGTACATTTTCTAGTAGAGAGATATGAATCTAAGGCAAAGGAGATGGTTGGAACTATTAAAAGATTATGACTATAAAATTTTATATCATCTAAGCAAGGCTAATGTAGTAGCAGATGCCTTGAGTAGGAAGTCCTCAGGCAGTCTTGCTCACATCAATATAAAGAGGAGTTGCATCTGTTGGTGGATTAAGGTCTGATGATGAAGATTAGTATATCTGGTGGAATGCTAGCTCTGTTTAAAGTGTGATTTGTACTGAGAGATAGGATTAAGGCAGATCAGAGCCGAGATCCTATTCTAGAAGAGTTTACAGAGAATGTTCGAGTAGGGAAGTTCATTGATTTCATACTTGATGATGATGGTGTTTTGTGGATCAGTGGTAGATTGTGTGTTCCTAATGTAGATAATTTAAGAGAAGAGATCCTTGAGGAAGCACATTCTACAGCTTACAGCGTACATTCGGGTGTCACTAAGATGTACCACAGTATCAAGGACTTGTATTGGTGGGACGGACTGAAGAAGGATGTCACTGATTATGTTGCTAAGTGCTTGACATGTTAGTAAGTGAAAGTTGAGCATTATAAGACTTTTGGGAAGCTTCAACCTCTTGTTATTCCTGAGTGGAAGTGGGAAAGGATAGCTATGAATTTTATGGTTGGTTTACCTCATTCCAAGGATGGATACAATTTCATCTGGGTGATTGTGGACAGGTTGACCAAGTCTACACATTTCTTGCTTGTGAAAGCCACTTATTTTGTAGCTAGATTGGCGAAGTTGTATGTGAAGCATATTGTGTGCCTTCATGGAGTACATATATCCATTATGTCAGATAAAGGTTTAGTGTTTACCTCTCATTTTTAGCAGAAGCTGCAGGAAGCGATGGGCACTAGGTTGGACTTTAGTACTACTTTTCATCCTCAGATAGATGGTTAGTATGAGAGGACGATCCAAACACTGGAATATATGTTGAGGATGTGTGTTTTGGATTTAGGAGGTAGCTGGGATGATCATTTGCCACTCGTAGAATTTACATGTAATAACAGCTACCATAGTAATATTAGAATGGCACCATATGAGGCTTTGTACGGAAGGAAGTGTAGATCCCCTCTGAGTTAGGATGAGATTGGTGAGAGAGCTTTGACTAGACTTGAGATGGTTCAGGATATTACAGAGAAAGTTGTTATGATCAAGAGCATATTAGAGACCACAGTTAGCAGGCAGAAGAGCTATGCAGATCCTATATGCAAAGATGTAGAGTTCCAGGTAGAAGACTTTATTTTTTTGAAGGTGTCTCCGATGAAGGGTGTTATGAGATTTGGTAGGAAAGGTAAGCTAGCACCGAGATATATAGGACCGTTCGAGATTCTGGAGAGAGTTGGCACTGTTGTATATCGGTTGGCTTTGCCTCTGAGTATATCTCAAGTGCATCCGGTGTTTCATATCTCAATGCTGATAAAGTATGTTTCAGACCCTTCACACATGTTGCAGCCCGACAATGTTGAAGTGAGTGAAGACCTAACGTTCATAGAAGAACCTGTTGTGATCGTTGACTATCAAGTTTGATAGATGCGTTTGAAGCAGATTCTGATGGTCAAGGTGTTGTGGCGCAGCAACAAAGTAAAAGAGCATACCTGGGAGACTGAAGCTGAGATGCAAGCTTCTTACCTGTATCTCTTTCCTCCTTGATCTTTGTGTATTCTTTTCTTTAAATTTGGGGACGAATTCATATAAAAGGGGAAGACTATTATAACCCGAATTATGTTATTTTAAAATAGGATATATAGTGTTAATAAATTTTAAAACTATATTTTATTATTTTATTATTCTGTGAATAATTATCGTTATATTTACGTAAATTATAGTTTTCTACGTCAACGTATATATAGATGTTTATTAGTTTGGATAATATTATTTTAATAATGCTTAATTAGTGCATTAATATTTTAATATTATTATTTTAATAAATTACATTATTGACTTTTATTTTTATGAGTTAATAAATATATGTACATGCATATATATTATTAGAGTTTAATATTTATATTATGTGTATATATTATACTTTTATTATGTGAATTATATATATATATATATATTTATGCATGTGTATAATAAATATGTGGTGTGTGTTTGTTGAAAAATTATATATATTATATAGTTTATTATATTTATTATTATAAAGTTTTATTAATATATATATATATATATATATATATATATATATATATATATATATATATATATATATATATATATATATATATATATATACAATTTTACAAAAACCCTCCCCACTTTCTTCTTTCTCTCGACTCCTCACCATCACCCTTCGCCCGTCACCGCTGATCAGCCACCGTCGGTGTGCCTCACCGCCTTCCACTGCCTGCAAGCCAGCTCTGCCGCCTCCAACCACCTTCTCCGACGCCGTTGAAGCTTGAGAAGCCGAGAAAGCCAAAAATTGAACCCACCTCCATTCAAGGTGATTCTGATCACCTCTTTCGACACCGCCAATCTCTTTCCCTTCCCTGAGCACCAGTGAGTGTGTTTCTAAGCTCCATTTCACTTAGTTTGACTTAGATTTTAGTGGTGATTGATTTTAAGTTTCGGCCTTTTTTGGTTTTTTGAATTTTTTGAGCTTGATTCCTTGTGATTCATGAGAAATTCCTTCACAAAAGTTTATCCCTCTAGCTTAATCTATATCCTAGAATTTTTGGAATTTATTTTGATTTTTATGAATTTTTTATTATTTTATTATTATTTTATAATTTTCTTAAATTAAATAAATAAATTATGAAATTGTGATTTTTGATGTTATTGGTGGTTGATATTAATTTTAGAATTTAATTTATAATTTTTGTGTAATTTTTATAATTATATTTAGTTTATGTCAATTTTGAAAATATAGGTTAAATATATATTTAATTAGAAATAATTGGTTAATTAAGTGTATTTGTGGATTTTAGTGAATAATATGTTGAGAAAATAATTTTTGAGTATTTATATAATTTTTATTGAATTTTTGAATGTTTTTAGTATTTTATGTGAATTTTTATATACTAGGGATATTTTGGTAATTTGGTGATAATTTTAGTTGGATATTAAATTTAATTGGTTTTAATAATTAATTTGAGGTATAAAAATGATTTTTACAAATTATTTACTAATTTTAACTAATTAATATTATTTTTCAAAAATTATTTTCAAATTAAATATAATATACTATTTTTGTAAATAAATGGATTTTTTAGTAATTTTTAATATATTTTTTGACTAATTAAGTAATTTATATTTATAAAATGAATTTTTATTAATATTTGTGAATTTATCGAGAAATATCGAATTTAATAATATTATGTTATTATTAGGGTTTTTAAGTAATTATTGGTAAAATAATTACTTTTGGTGTTTGAATATTTAAATTGCTATATTTTGGTACTTAAAGGGTTTTTTTGGTATTTATGAAATTTTAATATATTTTATTGTATATTGTTGTGAATTGTAGACCTCGATCGGAGGAATTTGTAGTTTGGGGTTCTGATCGAGGAGTTTTGAGAATTTTATTCGAAGTGTATTTTCTTACAGAACCGGCTCTACTTTTTAAGTAGAGAGATGTTCGTTTTACAGAGGAGGTTCTATCGAATTTTTGGTAGAATTCTCGTAAAATGTGACATTGGGTCTAATTCTAATTATCTGTTTGTGTTTAGAATTATAGATCGAGTCTCTAGAAATCTAAGTTAGATATATGTTCTGATTCGTGATCTTTTTTATTGTTAGTTGCGCCGAGACCGAGGTCTAGTGGATCAGTCCCGTCAGACCCGTCTCGTGAAGTGCATCCATGTGAGTTATTATGATATATATGCATTGCTTTAAATTACATGTTTTAGAATTATATGTTTTAAATGTAAATTTTTGCATAATTGCTTTATTAAATGCTTAGGTATATTTTTAGTATATTATTGATATATTTAAAAATAAATGCATGTTTTCTTTGTGATTTGTTTTCAAATTATATTAAGTATATTATTGGTTGATTTTGAGTATATTACACGATTTAATTGAATTTATTATACGTATATATATTTGAAATATACTTAGTTTATTTTAGGTATATTTCTAATATATATATGGTTTATTTGTTTATTTTAAATGTCATTATGCATTATTTATTTTTCTGAATGTATGTTTTAATATAAATGAAGGGTATCGATAGAATGTGCTTCCTAATGGGCAGCACTAGAACTGTGTACGTATCGGTGTGATAGATTAGAGCTAAGTGAAAATTAATTGTGGTGATTATGATCGATTGATATTGATTTGATTGAGATTGATGTGATTGAGTGTGTGATTGTTGGAGCTCGGTTGACCAAGTGTCTTAGGGTCAATCACACTAACAGTCAGACTGTTGGAGCTCGGTCGACTTAGTGTTTCGGAGCCAGTCTACTGTCCATATAGATTAAGTGAATTTACTTGGAATTAAGTGAGCCTATATGGCTAGAGTACTCTCTATTGGTATTGAGGTTGCGATCATATAGAGTTCTATTTGATACTTTATAAACTGATGATTTACAATATTAAAATGATTTTCGTTGCATATGTGTGTATTTTCCTGTATATATATTTATTATAAATACTTTCGAGTGTCTACATTTGACATTTAGCTATGCGTGTATATATATTATAATAATTGACTCAGTGAGGTATGATTCTCATGCGTTGATGTTTTTACAGGAGAGTTTTCATCTTCAAACCTCAGCGATAGACCTGTTTGCCGGATTTCTTCCGCTCCAGCTTTATTATGTAAATCACTTACTTGAATTTTATTTTGTACTCAAGACACTGCAGTAGTAGTTGTATTTGACTTTGTCGAGACTTGTATTTGTATTTATGTATGTATGAGATTTTTAATTCAGAGTATTTCTCTGAATATTGCATTAAAAGATTTTTATTTATGATATATGATGTGTTATCATTTTATTAAAGGATGTTAAAGAATTTATTTTATTATTTGAGATTTAATTTTCGCTGAATAAATATTTTATTTATTTTATTTTAGTGCATGTTTTTCTTTTAAGGCTTGCTATGAGTTCCGAATTCAAAAAAATTTCTGTTCCCTAATGCCGATCATGGGTTCCGAATTTGAAAGAATTTCTGTTCCCTAACGCCGGTCATGGCTCCCCTGTTTTGGGTCATGACATTTTTATTTTGAATAATAATTTTCAAATTGACATTTTAAAATAATATATTATTATCAATTAATGTAAAATTATTTTTCTTTGTCTCACATTATCTTTCATTTAAAAAGATTTTTAAAAAAATTATAAAATAATTAAGTCATTATAATAAAATAAAATTTAAAGCTTAATAAAATAAATTAGGTAATTTATTAAAAAATGGTTTTTTATAATTCAGTTTAATTTTTTATATAAAATATGCTACATGACATATATGCATTAAATATATATATATATATATATATATATAACAAATGCATGATATATAAAAATTACTAATAATAATATTTTTCCTGTAAAATTTCTAAAAATACATCACAAGCCCTTTAAAATGTTTTAATTTTGTAATTAAAAGTCACAATATTGAATTATAAATAAATAAAAATTATGTCAGTTATGGAGTAGTCAAATAGTAACTTCTCTTAAAAAATATTATGAGACGTAGGATTCAATTTTTATCATTGTCAATTTAAAAGGAAAGACTACTCCCTATTGTTTCTTCTTCTTCCTCCCGTAAATGTTTCATATGATATTCTTCCTCCTTTTGATATTTCTTAGGTTATTTTGATAAAAAAATTACCACATCTTTTTGTTTTTTGGTCATGTAATATAGTTTGTTAGTGGATTTGAGTAAAACTCAAATCTTTATGAATAATTTCATAGTTTTATGTTTGTATTTTGGCATGGAAGTTTTCTTCCATTTTGATGCTTTAATCTTTCTATTAAAGTTAATAAATGGTAAATCAGAGTGTTATGAAGGTGAAAATTTGAGAAATATTATTAGATTTGCTCTGATTTTAACTCCTTCAATACCTATGAAAATGCAAACCGCGTAAATGGCGAACAAAAATTTTTTCTTATTTTCACTGGGAAAATTTTTTATACAGTGTACTTCTTTATTTTATTTTTTTAATATCATTATTCTCTCTAAAAAAAATAGATAATATATTTAGTTTACTGATTGTACTCTCTAATATGTTTTCAAGTGATGAATGAAATTTCATATGTTTTCCAACAAAAAAAGACAAAATATCTACACAGTATTTTAACTTTTTACTTTTCCACAGGGCGAGTTATTTTAGAATTGACTATGTTTTTGTAGGTATTCTAATTTAGTTACACACTCAACTTCAGACAATTTATGCAATGGACCTCACACATCCTTAATTACACATTTAAAATGTCTCATGGAAGTGCGACCATTTCTTTTCAATAATAAAGCAAGTAGATGCCCACATTGCTTTTCACTTGCACCAAAAATAAATAAATAAATAAAATACAAGTGTTTGTAGATGAGAATATAGCTATCAAAGATCAGCAACAAAAGTTAGATTGTCATTTCAGGTGTACAACATTTCCCCTTCTCAATTCTACAGTTTCAACTTATCATATTAAATATTGGTAATTTGCATTTACCCTTCTAAAACTATATTTATTTATCATTTTAAGCATTTTATATGTTATTTAAAATTTTTAAGTTTTAATTTTGGTATGAAAAATTGTCCATATACACTAACTTATATCCACACATTTTAATTTTATTTTCTTGGTATTACATGTTTTGTGGGTACAAATTAGGAAAAAGGTCCAATTTGCATCCCAGTTTTGTACTCTAATCCTACATTGACATCTCAATTTTTTTTTCTATTTAGAACTTTACGTCTGAAAATTTTTAGAAATTTAAGAAATTTGGCCATTTTTTTTAAATTTATATCACTTGATTTTAAAATTTTTAGAAATTTAAGAAAATTTTTAATAATTTAAGAAAAATTGAAAAAAATTATTTTATAGGTTGAAAAAATTTTAAAATTTAAATTTTAGATATAGAATAACGAGTTAAAAAAATTTTAGTCGCTTAAAATTTATTAGATTTAAATTTTAAAATAATTAAATTTATATGACTAAATCAGACATAAAAAACATCAAATGTAAAACAATAATAATTAATGAATTTAACGGGTTTATAATTATCTTATACTAAGAGACTGCTCAAAAAAATATTATTCTTAATAATAATTAATAAATATCTCTCCATGCCAACCCTCAACATCGATCCCAATTATTACACTAAAGAGATCGAATATTATTGGGTTAGCTACCAAATTAACAATCATAATCACAACTTAATTAATCAATCTACATGAATTCATTTTGATAATATATATCCAAATTAAAGAATTAATCAGAACAAGAATTAATAATAATAATAATAATAATAATAATAATAATAATATTGTTCCCTTCTCATGATGTCTGGTCTGATATGAGTGACTGAATAGCAGTTGAAAGCTTGGTAACAGCCATAACAAGATTAGCCATTCCTTGCCTGTTCACTTCATTTCGTGTCTCTTCAAGTTGAAGTTTGCGCTGTTCATACTCCATTAGCTCCTGATGTCTCTTATCTTTCTTCTCTTCGCAGTTTCTTATTGTCTGAGCTAAGATTGATGCACTGTGCTTGATGCTTGCACCAATGCCTCTAACTTTCCTTCTTTTTGATCCAGTGTCATCATGTTTATCACTTGATTCTGTCGCAGATGATTCTGATCCTTCTGCAACGTATTTATATATATATATTATTCAAACAACACTCACTAATCGTCATTAAACATTTGAAAATTTTAAAAGGAAAACAAAACAGAATGAAAATAATTAAAATTATACATATTATTGATCTAAAAAGAACAAATGACATAAAGATAATTAAATCTAATTAACTTACAATGTCATAAGATAGATGTACGATATGTAATGTTACGAGACAGATGCATTCGATTATATATATTATTGATATCATAATTTCAACTTACATATACCTGAGTTAAATAAATAATGTAAAGGCATGGCAAATGTGAATAACATTGAAACCTATTTCTAGCAAAAGGGTGAAGAAGGATTTTCAACGGAGAATGGTCAAGATGCAATAATGTGTGCAAATAATGTTAGTATATATATAAATATGCATAAAGAGATGGATTACAGAGGGGAAGCAAATAAAGGGTGAGCATCCCATGCTATGATGTGAAACTCTTGGCAAAGGGAAGAGTACTTTTTGTGGAGTACAACTGGTGAGAAAGAACTGAAAAGATCAGTCTTTTGGGGGGGTAGCATGTGGTTGTAGGGCTTGCTGCCAGCGGACAGTGCACACAGTAAATTCAGGAATGCCCTTTGCATTGCTGCATACATAGACACTGTCTTCAGTCCACCACAAGATTTTGACTTTTCTATCACATTGGTACATTCACATATAGATTTCTCTTTAATATTAAAATCCAAAAAGTCACTATAGTTAGTTGCATATTTCAGTTGATTTCTTCAATAATTGCCTATGTATTAGAGAAGAAGAATTATCTCTAACATTTAAATATATCAACAATTTCTAAATAAAATTTTAAAAAAATTATTATATATTGCAATTCGCTGCACAGACCTTTACCCTAAAAATATAATATAAATATTACCCAATCACAATATAGCTTTTCATTTTCTCGAACGATTATGTATGCCTAGAGGGATCAATAAGTTCAGACTAGTTTAAGTCAGGGCATCGATCTGAATTTTATTGGAGTGCCAAAAATCCCATATCAAAGAATGATGAGGAAGTGCTCTATGACTGTGGCTTGCATGATTGCATTCGACTTCAACCTCTTAGTTTATATATAATACTATATTAAAAAGAAATCCAATGTCGGCTCAGCTAATAAATTCCGAATCTTTAAGTATCTGTCCAAAAGGTATGGTATTTCATAAATGCTAGTAGATATACATCATATATATTATATGGGTGTAATCATTCAATGCGAACTTCGAAGCACATACAATTGTATCTGAGAAAGCTTAATTATAAAAATGGAAATTTTTTGGAATTTCTAAGGGGTTAATGATCTACATTTTTATGAAACAAGCACAACAAGCTAATTGAATTAATGTAAAAAATTCCACTATTAAGCAATATGAGAATAAGAACTGTATATATACATATATACCATTATGAATGACCACAATATAAAAAATGTTAAAACACATTACACCCGTCGTATAATTTATAGTTCGGATTGAATTGAATTAATTAGAACTAACAAATTCTGTTTGACATTAAAAAAAACTTTTGAACTGTTTTTTCTTACTCTAAATATCAATAGTTTGTTCATTCAATCCATTACATTTTGTCTTAAAATTTTAAGTTTGGATAAATGCTAATGTACTTCAATTATTACTAAGATCAATGCTTATATAGTTAAACTTTTTTTTAACCAATCAGTATTTAATATTCGTTAGACCTAGTACAGCTCGATTTAGATAGAATAAATATAAACTGACTAAAAATGAAATACACCATGATTCAAATGAAATAAGTTACTACTTAAACTAATTATTAAGTGCAATTCAATAAATATTTTCAAAATGGAACTATGAATGCTATATATATATATATGTCCAAAAATACTTTGTTTTAGGGTAATCGTATGCGAAATTATTTGCTGAGGGAATAATTTTATATAAACAGTATTAGAATTGTGGCAGAGTGTTATTTTTTTTTCAAACCTGCAAGTTTGACCAAATAATTTTTAAATCTTATAACACAAACACACTACAAACAAAAAAGTTCTCATTTGGGACTGACACTGACATTGTAAAGCAATACTACTACTGCGACAAAAATAGATACAAAAGTACCTGAGACCGCCGGTGCATCCATCGCTACCGTCTCCGGTGCCACGAATTCCCTGACTGATGTCACCGGAACTGGAGGAGGTGCAACTGCTGAAACGTACTGGGGTTTCTGTCGAGGTGGTGGTGGTTGTGGTGGTGGTGGTACTGTTGTGATGCTTGTATGGTATCTTCTTAGAATAACTTCGTTAAGAGCTTCGAAGACTTCAAGACACATGTTAGAAGGAAGATTATAGAACTTTCTTTGCTGTCTCTCCATCGTCCAATAAGATGCGAAAGAATCAGAATTATTGCTGTTATTGGATCTTGCTTGATAATCACGGACTTTCTTGAAGTCACGAAGGAGATTGTCCCATTTGTCGTTGCATTGGTTTTGGCTACGAAAACACCCATGAGCCCAACAGTAGTTCTCCACCCATTTCCACCGGAGTTCGCCGGGTTTAGAAGTGGAAGCGGTGGAGCTGGGTTTAGAACGTCGCTCGTCGTCAAGTTTCTTCGCTGTTATAAGGGTTAGGGTTTCTTGAATTGTCCAGTTTCCTTTACGATATTCACGGTTGCTGCTGCTACTGATGTGGGTGGCAGTGGTGGTGGAGAAAGGGAGGGGGAGGTGTGAAGGCGGCGGTAGCTGTGGCGCTGGTAGTGGCGCTGGTGGTGCTGGTAGGAGTGGTGGTGGTGGAGGAGGAGGTTCGGACATATGGTATAGGCATATAGATACAAGGAAAGAAAATAAAAAATAGGGGGAGACAGATAAAAAGATAGATAAAGAGGGGTTTTTTTTTTTTGTTTTTATGCGTGGAACAGAGACAGAGAAATGGAGAAGTGGTGATGGTGGTGGTGGTGGTGGTGGGTGGTGAAGATATCTGCTGGTGGTGGTGGTGGGGAAAGGAAGAATTTTGTTGTTTAGTTTGTCACAGAAACAGAGACAGGAGAAAGGATTGTTTCCTTTTACTGTTTCATCATTCAAAGTTTTTTTTTTTTCTTTTTCTTAGTATGCAAAGTCCATTTTTATCAACCAAAAATAAATAAATAATATATATACATACAGGTAATGAATTTTTTTTAAATTTATTGGTGTATTGTCTTTCTCACTGTTTTGTTCTTTTCCTGTAATTATTAGTTGTTGATCACCCCTGCCTTTTTTTTTTCTTATCTTTATTAAATTTATCTTATTTCTCAATAAATAATAATGATAATAATAAAAGTTAATTATAATTTGCTAACTCTATTTTATCATATTGTATTACTTTATCTCAAATATTAAAAAATACATTTATTCTACTAATGTAAAAATAATTAAGTGATAATTTTTTTCTAAATGCATTATAAGATGTAGAATTTAATTTTTATTGTCGTTAATTTAAAAATGAATGACTTTCTATATAAGATCAATACTATTTCTTCTTTTTATAAATATTTTTGTTAAAATTACCGTTAATTAATATGAAATGACAACTATATTCTCCATTGAAATATAAATTAATTAGAAATAATTAGTGTTTGTCCCTCGTGTTTATTACATGATGCTACTTATCCCCTCAACTTGAAAAAACATATTTTTTATTTTTTCGCACTGTAATTATCTTTTTACTCTTTTAACCAAATTTTATTAAAATTATTGTTAAATAAGTATAAATAGTTAAAATAACATTTAATTCAAACGGTGATTCAATCATCAAACAAAAATAATTTTAATTAATTTAATTAGTAAACCTAATAGTTCAAACTACTAATTCAAATAAAAAATAAAATTTGAAGGTAAAAATGTATTTATACTTGATTAAATTTTTATACAACATAAATATTTCAAGTTAATATTTAAATAGAGATATTTAAAATTAAAAATTTAATTAGTAATTAATAAAAATTGGAGTAAAATTAAAGTTAAAATTAAGTATTTTTATTTTATTAAATAGTATAATTAAAATAATATAATTAATTAATAATAATTTTAATGTAAATATTGATAAAAATTAGTATTCATAATGAAAAAAAAAAACTTTTACATTAGGGGCAAATAGTATTATAGAGTCAAATATAGAAGGTAAAATAGTAATTACTTTCAATACTAAAGACTATTTTAATATTTTTACATTAGTTAACAACAATTTTAATGGAAACTCTAACGGAAATAGATAAATAGTACAATATTGCAAAATAAAAGAATGAATAAATATATTTTCTAAATCTCATGATAACATAATATAATATGGTAAAATAAAAGAGGCAGGACAATTCTGTTCTATTATACATATCCATTCCAACTAGTATTGGGGTATTTTTATTTGAATCGTAAGAGATAAAATTCTCATATATAGTTCTTGGGAAAATTTACTCTAATAATAATAATAATAATAATTTCAAATTATACATTTGTGGATTATATTGGACAATATGTACCTTTTAAGATTTGGGGTCTAACACTTTAAAATTTGTGAATTTTGATCAATTTCAAAAATTTAAGATTTTTAGACATTTTTAATTTTATAGTTTTATATGTGCCTTCCAATAATACCGGTAAAAGTGACTATAATATTAGTAAAAAAAATTTTAATAACTAATTTAAAAAAATTACATAAATTACAATTCAAATTTAAAATATCACTCAAACAGTTTTCTATCAATTATTAATAAAATGTACCTCCTCCTTAACCTCATTGTTACACATATTGTAAGCTACTGAGGTAATAGTTTGTCAATATTTTCATACATATTTAATGTCTGTTTATGCAACTATATATATAATTTATAAATTATTTTTTACATGCATATTAAATTGCTATTCAAGTCATATTTTTAAATTTTATGTATTTTATAAATTATTTATTACAATATATTGTACAGCTTTATATCCAATAATGATAATTTGGTATGTAATCGTTTCATCAACTATATTTGATTTTTTTTTTAATAATTTGGTTGAGGTTGGGAATAAAAGTTATATATACCATATTATTTTGAATTTAATTATTTAGTAAAATATATATTTTACTTTTTTCACATTCTCGATTGAATATTTAGGATTGTATAAATATATAACTTATTTCTTCAAATTTTAATTTTTTCTTTAACACCCACATTATACATTTGCATACTAATATTAATTTTATTTTCTTATTAATAATTAAATCTTAAAAGGACAAACAAATTTAAATAATTATAATTTTTATTCAAACACTTAATTAATAATAAAAAATTAGAAATATAGAGAAATTATAAAATTTATAAGCAACCAGAAAATGAAAATGGAATAAGAAAAATGATGTGAGGTAAAATAAAAAAAATGGATGGAATTTGAGAAAAATGAAATGATTACAACTGTAGGAGCACCATGTCTGGTAAGAAAGATTATCACGTGGCAATATTGTACATTTAGATCTTCTTGTACTATGTATCATCCGTAAATATTATAAATTTTATTTATTTTCCTTTTTAAAAGGAAAAAGATGACCACCAATAATAATTAATAATGAATAGATTAGATATTTGGGGGTGGATCACTTATTATATCATTCTTAAATAATTTTTTAATATAAGGAAATGCCTTATGATTTTAAAACATTTAAAATTCTCTTCATTTTTGTTTATGCTTAATACGAGTTTTTGCAAAGAAAATTCAGAGAAAACATCATTTGAATTGTACGTTAATAATATCATAAAAGCAGTCTCCCGATGAGACTATCACCCACAATGGATTTCTATTAATAATTTTTTTTAATATATATTTTCTTTATATATAAGATTTAAATTTAAATTTTATTCAAATAAATTCAAATTTTTTACCATTTGACCTAAAAGATATTAGTTATTAGATTCATACTTCGTTATAGGAGTAATGGCAAAAATATCTCTTAAGACTTCTAAACATATAATTTTCACTTTAATATTTTCTAATATATATATATAGTTCAACAGAAAAATATTCTGATATTTGAACATTTCGCACTTTCAATTGGTTACTAATAAAGTAGTAATATATATACACACACATATATATATAAAAGATTGGCCTAATTAATCAAAATCAAATAAATAGAAAAAAAAAATTGTCCTTAACCAATTGAATCAATGTTTAATATGATATATTAAAAATATTCTATTAACTTAAGAAGTAAAAAAATTAAATAAATTCATTTATTTAAAAATTAATAAATCAAATTTTTTAGGTTAATGAAGATTAAGAAAAAAAAATCAGGCTGAGGATAATGATGAAAATAACAAAGGCTCAAAAGTAGTAATTAAGAGAACTTTTTTTTATATATCTTCTCAATTTTCCTCTCTTTTCAAACTCAGGAAGGTGTAGGAATTGAAGGTTGAATCCAAATTGCTGGCAGTAAAGGACCGTGCCCAACAACTACTATGGCAAAGTGTTAGAGAACCTTGGAACTGCATAGACAGCCATAGATTCATGCTAGTACCTGGAGAATTTACATAACAAATAAAGCAAAGCTCCAATTTCAAGATTCTTAAGAAACTCCGGATAGAGCAAGTGAACAAAACATGAATATTGGCAACTCCCAAACCAAAAAGATCCCATTTTCATTCCCAAGCAACTGAGATCATAGAGTTTGCTAGGCCTGACTCTCCAAATGTGATTTTACTGTCATAATCCAGACTCTTTGCTCCTGGGATTGCTTGTGTCAAGCGAAATGGCCTTGTCTCAGCTTTGTCCAGTTGAGAAGAGCAGAATGACCACAGCAGCTGAAGAAAATTAGAAATGCCAAATTCAGAATCTTACACAAGATACTATTAAATTAGTTCCACTGCTCTAACTTAGTAGCAATGATAATGTATCCCTGCTAATACAGAACAACATAAGAAGAAAACAACATTTTGAAAGCCAACATGAAAAAAACTAGTTACTACGCCATTGCACTCTAGATGGCTCCGTCTGACCAGATATTCTATGGCAGCTGTGTAACACATTAGTTTAAGCCGATGATTTTGGGTTCTGAGAACTCACAAGAATAAGATGCCAAACAAAAAAAAAGATAGCTCCCTTTCTATTTGCTGATGGAATCGAACCCTATACATTTGTATCCAAGAAAGAAAAAATGGGGAAATGGGGAAAAGATCCCTTGCACTAGTCCAGCATAAGTTCATTCATACCAACCTGAACTTGATGACAAATAAAGAAGTAAAAAAAGGTTTGCTTCCATGCATTTGTCACTAATAGCAATTGTCATCTCCATGACGTGCAAACCAGAATAAAAGGGCAGCTCAGATAAGCACTACCTGTATTGGATCAGTTTTTAAAAAGTTTCTTTGGATTCTGCGTCCGTCAGGAAGACGAAGTCCAACCCTGCAAAGAAGGCTCCTGTCACCCTTAGGTTCTTCAGGCAGCTGTGGATATGCAGGTTTCGTAGCTGAGCATGAGTCTTCGTCCTTGTCACCAGTAGTTGCATCTTTATTATCAGAAGCTCTACTTGAGTCTTTCATACCCTCAACAGAAGCAGCCAATGCTCGTAACATCTCCTCGTCTTCTTCATTAGTTTCATCTGAGGATGCTACAAGAAATTAGCAAATATGGCTACCAGGCTAACAGCACAAGCAACGAGTGGCAGAACATCACTGCACAAAGAGGTAGAGATAGAGCCAAAACAAATGCAGAATGCAAAATTGATATCACAGTCCAGCAAGAAAAGTCAAAAGTATCTGGTTCTAATCTCCATTGCACTATCAGAATCTTCTTTAAAAAAAAAAAAAAAGAAGAAATACCTAAGTGCAAGTATGTCTAAACAAAGAAGTACAAAGAATGCACAGAAGATGAATTATCACAAGGCTTTGCACATTGGTCATTCTTTTATGTGGGAAACCATGAAAAAATCCACCTTTTTCCACAAAGGACAAAAAAGAAAAAAAGAATCTTAACTAAAAACATCATTGACTTTTAGAGTCCTGTCAAAAAAAATGATGTAAGCATCAGGCCTAGTAGCACCTTCGAGAGCTTTTATAGTAGACAGGGTTTTCAGAATTTTGAAAGAAACTTCGGCCCTTATACATCATTTATTCCAACTAATGACATTCCAGAAACCTGGAATAAAATAACGAGATTTGTAACTTGCCTTTGCTTTTCTGAAAAGCCTGAGAACTTCCCCTTAGGCGTTTATGTGACAGAGTTACATGATGATCCCTCGGGCCACCATCCATAAATGGTACTAGATCCTATCATTTGAAAAAATAGTGTATTTAATTCAGTTAAGGAACAATTTACATGTTTGAGATCCATTTTCAAGCAAATATTATTTTATCACAAAAAAACATTGAGAAGTAAGAACATGCAAAAAAGATAACAATAATACTAAGTATATATATCAATGCGAAATTTACCTCAAGCAAACTCTCAGGTTGTATCATTCCAATCCATGCACGCATCTTCTGTCCTGTTATTGGGTCAAGGACAAGCACCACAGGAATAGAATCCAATTTGTAATAGGTGCACACTTTCTTCCCTTCACTTGTGTCATCATATACCTATGTCCATGGTCCAAATTTATAAAAAGTAGTGTAGTAATAATAAATTTGGTAAGTTATCAGCAGCAACAATATTGATCCAAATTTTCAAAAATCAAAGGCTCCTACAATCATCTCTGTAGGTCCTAAGGCATCACACCAAATTAGAATCAATTTAAATACAAATGCATCAGCGACTGGTTTGTAAATTATTTCCCTGTTAATGAATACTCCTCCATCTTTCAGACAACTTGATGGAGAAAAACAATGGACTTATTTAAAAAATTTAAGAACAGTAGCCTTAGAATTTTCTACCAAGCCAAAAGAAACCCAAATCCAGATGCTGTAGCATAAAACATACCTGCCAAAAGATAAAGTTAGTACTGATGGTTTCAGCAACAGCTTGATGTGCCCATGTGTCTCGATTAAGCTTCAAAAAGAAATGCACACAGAATCAAAATTTACATTAAGCATTAAACATGATGAAGAATCTCACAACAAAGAGGGATGTATTCAAAGCTACCATGTGAGAGCTGAACTCCTTAGTGGATTGTAAATTCACCAACAGCCATTTGTCCTCAACAGAAGCAACACCTTTTGCCTGGATTACAGCACCCCAGAAAGTTCCATCAAATAGGTTTAAATATTTATAACAACACATAAATTAAGTAACCAGAAACTTGAAGTTATTCACTTGCCTTTTCAAATGACCCATGGAACATTAACTTAAATGGGGGACGGTACAACGAAGCAAGATTATCTCGAATGTTTTCTGCAGTGGAAGTAGCTCCTTGATCTGTTTCCCAAACCCCAGGACGTTTTGTTTCCTCATCAAAGTTGCGAAATGCCATCAATGAACTGGATTCATGTGGAAGATATCCTGTCCTTGATGCCCTAGGCAACCAAAAAGAAAATGGCCATGCAAAGGAAAACAGTTAAAAAAAAGTTATGGAAACAATCAAAACAGCAACAAAATGGATCTTCCGCTCCCTCCCTTTCTTTTCCCCAGCCAAGAAATAAAGAACAAAAGAAAGAAAACAAACAAACAAACAATAAAAATGAAATGCCCTTGCATGTTTTTTGCATTTACATAACAGATTCGCGAGCTACTGAGGCAGAAAATTCCACAGGATCAGGATGTATGATAAAATGAAGCCTATAGGTAAATAACATGCGGACATAACAACTGAATTGTAATGCACACCAAAGGACTGGGAAAACATTTTTCTGCTAATAGCATTTCAACTAATATTACCTGAACCAATTAACATAAAAAAAAAGAGAAAATTTTCAGAACAAAACAAAACACTCCAAACTAATAATCCAAAAGACAATAAAAAATATATGACAATAGAAAGGAAGCAACAAGGAAATGATTTGATTTTTCAATTCCATTTCCATCTATAACACAGCATGAACTCTTTAAAGGTGATGCTTTCACCCCACAACTTGAAGAAGAATCTGTAAAACATTTCCTATGGAGCAACATTTTGTATTTTTGTTTGATGACCAATTAGCACAGACAATTGCACAACACCAACTGCAGTTACAATAACAATCTAACCATACACAAACACATTTTTAAGTCCAGGTAATAAGAATGCCATGATATTGAGTGCATCCTTTAGCAACAGCCAACAAGATTGGTGATCAATCTATAATTATATACTTTTTTCATTTATATCACCGTATACAGCTGAAACTAAAAAAACTAAAGTGTTTATTTTCATTGTAACCAATAAAAAAAAAAAATTCAGTGTGCATGGATATAAGATAAGATACCTATAAAACATTGAATTGTCATAGAGAGTATCCCTCACAACGGGCAAAGGAGGGCGCACTTCCTCCACATTGTTTTTTCCAACATTTTCATTTTCATTTTCATTTTCATTTTCACTGCTCTTCAATCCACTGAATCAACACATGATAACCAACAACAAAATAAGAAAAGAAAAATCATTAAAAAAAAAGGTCAGGAATTAAAGTGCATCACAACATACCCAGCGGGATTAGCATTTTCTGCTGGTGGAGAATGTGAGGCAGAAGTTACCTGCACATTTTCATTGCCTACATAAAACAACTGAAGAGCTTCATCAAGCTTCCAATTAGTGACCTGTTCCACCCCAAATTACCAGCATTAAGTTACATAAACGAACATAGTCAATATGTAGTAAGCAAAAAACTCAATACTCAACATTGAACCATTGAGTTCCGTATGCAAACAGATAATTTACAACTAAAATAACATACACAAAAGTACAACAGTGTTATGAGTGAGAAAATTAGCATTACACAAGGAAATTAAAGTTTTACAGTAAATGTTCCCCGGCCCACATTCTGAATGCAGACAACCTGACACTAAACATGTCTATGCTTTCAATATGCCCAAGTAACTGGTCATCCCAACTACATAACAATGTAGGTTTGTGTAAACAACAAGATTTGTTGCAACTGGAGCTCTAAATAAATGCTTGCCAGCTAACCAACTGGAATCAGCTAACAATGCATTCTAAAAAAAAATTAAATAAATAAAAGATCATTCTTATCCTATCGACACTAGAACATCAAAATCTAACACACCCAGAAACCAATACTCAAATTACAACAAAAAGAACACATTTTAACAATACCCAGTTCAAAAAGTAGCAGACTTTAATTTCGCTACCGACTTCAATTAGCCATATCTTCATCAGCCCATAAATACAGAACAAAAGAATATACAGATGATTACAACAAAATTTACCTGAAGGAACTGTATGGCAGTCTCGACGGTTTGGCCAAGGGCGATCTCGAGAAAGCAAGCGACCAGTCTTTGCTCATTGTCTGATAACTTACCGTCCATTGCGCCCAATAACAATAATTAAAAAAAAAAAATCCCCAAATCGAAACCCTAATTATAAGAAGGAGCTCTTTGGCTAAAAATTATTCAGACCGATTTCGATTTTTTTTTTTTTCCTTGGAGAAAACTTCAGCTCAAAAGGCAGCAAATGGCGAGAGCAAAAGCAAATATAAATAAAAAGATTGTTTATTGTTTATCTCCCCAACATATATAAACTATTTATATTTTGTTTAATTATTTTAAAGTATAAATAGAATAAAATAATTCAAAATATATTAATTAAATATTTGATAAAATTAAAATTACAATTTAGTTAAATCATTTTAAAAAATAAAAATTTAAAAAATATTAAAAAATAATTTTAATATATATATATATATACTCCAATTAAAATTTTAAATATAAAATATTAAATGTTTGGAGAGTGAAGACTCCTCTTTAGTCCTCTTCTCTACCTAAGTTTATATTTTAATTTTATAAGTATTAGTTCCGTTATAGTAAATAAATTTTTTATGTTTTATTTTTATTTATATATAAAAAAATTAAATATTTGGAGAGTAAAGGCTCCATTGCTCTCTTTACTCTTATTTACTAATGTTATATTTTTAATGAAATACTTAGTATTTTTTTTTTTGCAACGATGAAATACTTAATATTGGAATGTATAAATATTAGTTTGGTTCTAGTAAATTAATTTTATATTTTTATTCTTTTATTTTTCTTTATATATATGAAAAATAAACTTTTGTAGAGTAAAAGACACTTTTTGCTCCTCCTTCGTGCCTGATTTACTAATACTATATTTTTAATGAAATGTTCAATATTGAAATATATAAGTATTAGTTTGTTGTAGTAAATTATTTTTATTTAACTAATTGAAAATGGAGCATTCAAATAAAATATTAGTTTCAGTTCAATTTAATTTATATTTTTTATTTTAATTATTTTAACTTTCACATATAATTTAAATTAAAAAATAATGTTACGGGACAAAAACAATAAGAGTGTGCAAATAAACAATTAATCTCAAAAGAATAATAGCAAAATGAAAAAGTAGGAAAACAATACAAAAAAAATTTACATAAAACCCCTAAGATAAAAAAAAAAAAATCACAAGCAAAGAATGAAAGAATTTTACTATATTGTTGTTAGCCACTTACATGATTAAGGCTTAATTCAACCTTATTTTAATTTTAACGACACAATTTTAAAGTACTAGTGAAGTTCATTTGAGTTTGTATTAGTTATACACTAAAAAGGGACCAAAATATCAAGAAAATGTTAAAGTCTTACTGAGTCACAATTATGGTCACAACCACACCGTCGCGATGCAATGTAGCATTAAAGCCCCTTCAAAGAGTTGCATTACAGTAGCCCTCATAGTCATGATCACGATCGTGATTATGCTCATGACAAGAATCATGACCAAGCTCACGATCTCTCATCACGACCATGATAAAAGGCCCAACAAATTGAAAGAGTCTAGTGGTGCTCATAGTCTCCGTTATGATCGTGACCAGATCGTGACCACTATCACGAAGGAAGCTCACGATTACGAGCCAAGGTCCCTTCTCAAGCTAAGAGTTTAGTGATCCTCACAAGTTTGATCATGACCATGATAATGCTCGTGACTAACCTCACGATTCTAACTCACGAGCATGATATTCAAGGTTAATTGAAGATCAAAGTGGCAGAGGTGCTCATGGTCTGAATCATGATCGTGATAGTCTAAGTGGCAATTGGGCAACGATCACAAGGCTACTTCAATAACTATTTTTATCAAAAGCCACGACTGTGACCAGTGAAACCTCTGCAAAGAGTTGGAAGAACATTTAATGAAGCTATAAAAACTTGGGGATGACTTCAATGACCTCCAACAGTTAGAATTCAAACTCCTACTATAAAATTAAGTTTGAAAACTTCATTTAAGAAGTTAGACATTTATAATATAGCATTTATTTCTCTCTTAGATACTAAAAAGCTCTAAAATTTATTACTCATTTACTTCTATTATGAGTGTTAGGTTGTGTTTTAGAATTAGGCCTCTTCTTCATCTATTTCTTGGGATAGAATAGAAGGGAAGTGAGGATAATTCTTTTATGTAGTTGGTTTCAGTGTTAGCCTATTGAAAACCCTTGTGACTGGTTTGAGTTAAACCAAGAAAAACTCTTGATTGTAAGGTTAGGTGTTAGCTAAAGAAAACACTCTTATAATCAATCTTTTAAATAGATTGGTGGATGGTTAAAAGTCCTAACTTTAGGAAGTTAGATGGAGATGTAGAATTATTGTATTTGCTAATTATTCTTAAAATTACTAATTGCCCTATTCACCCCCCTCTAGGGCCTTTTCAATGAGCATACAAAAAAATGTTAGAGCGGCTAATAATAATGAATGATCACAGAGGCACACCTTATTATTTATACAAGGAAAAAGTACAAAAAACCACATTATGGTTTCAAGGTTTTGCAATTTTTAAGTATTTGTTTCATTTTTTGACAATTTAGGTCCTGTGTTTATTGTCGTTTGACGATTTCTAGTATATAAAACTAACATCATTAAATGAGTCTGCTATATTGTATGACCTAACTAAAAATAATTAAAGGGAAAGTACAAAATCATCATATAAATGGAGACAAAAGAAGGAAAAAAATACCTTTCCAAATTAAACTCAACCACAATGTGTATTACACGACCATGTCATGACCTATGTGTGCTTTTAAAACTCAAATATCATTCATACATAGTATGCAACATGTTTGTGCTTCAGGTCGTACTCATCACTGGACAAAATGGTATACCCCAACATAATCTATGACACGTCTATGTCTCAAAAAGTGTCCTTTTCCAAATAAAATGCCAAATTCTATAACGAGCACCAATATGCTTGTAAGCACCCAATTTCGGGATGTAATTGTGCACAATTACGATGTAAGCCCCTATGATGAAATTCATTCAAAAATTAAACTTGGTTGTCGATTTTCTGGACTTTAAGGACTAAATTGTAACGTTTCTTAGGATTTGATTGTGACTAAGTCAATTTTTCAAGGGTCTTTTGGTAATTAAAAGTAAAAAAAATTTGGAAATCGAAATTATAGATTTCTGATCGGAAATCCACAATTTCGATCGGAAATCCAATTTTTCAATCGGCATTACACAATGTCGATCAACATTAGACAATGTTGATCGACATTGCACAATGCCGATCGACATTGCACAATGCTGACGCTTAAAAGTCCCTTTTTTTTTTGATTTTTCGTGTATTTTTTCTTATTTTTGTCGATTTTTTCAGTGTTTTGATTGGTTAAAAATTGAATTTTTATTATTAGTTTTATCTGAAAAGATTTTGACGCATTCAAAACATGTAACTTTCAAAGATCAAAACCTTATCTTATCAGTTTGTTTTGAGAGATGAGTCTGTTCCTCCAAAGAGGAAGCCAGTATGCGCAGACTCTGCATGCGTGCGTGAGAGGGAATTTTTTGGGAGAGGAAAAAAATTTTTGGAGACTCACATAGAAAGAAAAAATGGAGACTCACACACAAACCCTAGACGCCACTGAGGATGCCCTGTGCACCCAAAAAAAAAACTTGAATTTTTGTCAAAGCTCTTTTTGATACGATTCTTTCAACAAGAACGGTCCAACATTGTTTTTTTAGCCTTTGTCTAGAATCAAACAACAAGTCAAAAACAATGGTGACAATCTCAATCTGAGGGGCTATCTCAAAGCATATGCACAACATTCATTCTTTTTTCTTCTCTTCTTTTTTGTGATTTTTATTTTATTTCGTCATTATTTTATTATTCAATTTCATTACTAATCTAATTATTTTTGTGTTTTTTTTGTTTTGATATCCGTATGTGGATTGAGGAGGAGGATACTGCCTGTGTTTAATTGAACAGAACAGAAGATCCTTGAAATTTCATGGATGAACCTATACTATTTTTTTAATAGTTCTTAGGATTTTAATCTTTTTTTTTATTTTGCATTTTGGTGTTCTGTGTAGGTATTTTAATTCATGGGTGTATAATTGCTTAATTTTAAATTTTATACGTAGTTTATAATAACACCAATAGTGAGAATAGTAAAAAATTTAATTTTCTGCACTTTAAAATTAATTAGTAAAACTAGATTCACTGGGTAAAATTAATTAAAATTAATGATGGCTTTAGTTAATTAGGGTTTTTATGTAATTAAATTAGGTTTTTTTTTAGAAATCATATGTGAATGTATTTTGATTTGATTTTGTTATATTTTTATGTTTTTGGGCCTTTTATATGTTTTTTGGGCCCTAAGCTCATGCTTAGGTCCAACTCACTTTAAATAGGCTTAAAAATGGTTTAGGACTTTAAATAATTTAAATCAACTTAGGCGTATTAGGTTAATTAGATTTTAGACTCACTTAGCTAATTAAAACTTGTTTAGAGTTAGCTCAACCCACTTAATTTCATTTCTTTTAAAATAAATAGACCTACACCCACATTTTACTTAAAATAAAACCAAGTTAGACTTAAGCCTACTAATTTAACTTCCCTTTAAAATTGAATAGACTTAAGCCCATTTCTTAGACAGGCTAAAATAAATAGACCTAAGCTCACTAATTAATAAAAATGTAGGCCCACCTTTAGTCCATTTCTCACTTGTAAATAAAATGTAAATCTAACTAACTTTTTAATAAAATTAACATAATTTAGACTTAGGGATAACGCGATCTTAAGTGCATTTTTTATGTGTAATTTTATTGACTAGATGTCTAGGGTTAGATGGATCTTAAATAGGGTTTAATAAAATTGCATGTAATTAAAGGATGAACTAATTATTTATAAAATTATTCTAAACAAACACAAGACTAAGAGAAGTTAGTATTCCGTATCCAGAATTTTCTGGTTATGGTGCTAGCTTTTTTTTAGGGAATCGAATACCACCTTTTCGATTTGTCCCAGTTATTACCCTGGGTGGCGACTCCTCATCTCCACGCCATGTCTTTATGACAGTGGTTAATGTGTTCTCTAAGGCCTTGAGCCTAAACAGTGTCGCGGTTGCTAAAATCTTAGACGCACACTAAACCCTGTCGTCTACAATGCCCGTGCAATGATTCAAAACCACAAAGTCAACAAATCTCCATTGGATTCATATAAAAAACTTAACAATCTCCACTTTGATGTGGATTCCTAAGATACCAAAATTAGACCAAAAACACAAAACACTCTACAATGCATATAACTACTCAAAACTCCACCTCTTCCATAAAGTCCCTAAAGACGTCAATCAATAAGAAACACCAATCAAGTTTAAGTAATGTAAAAACTTTGACAAAGGAAGTGACTTGGTTTTTATATTAGCGAGATTATTAAGAGTACTAACCTTTTTCACAACAATGTCACTCTTACCTACAATTTCTCGAACAAAGTGATAGTGAACATCAATGTACTTAGTCCTTTCATAGAATATCTAACCTTTAGTGAGGTATAGCACTTTGATTATAAAAATTCAAAGTTGTGAGCTTCAATCATAAAACTCACCAATTAATCCCTTCAACTAAATGGTCTCCTTCATTGCTTCAGTAATGGTCATGTACTTAGCCTCTGTAAGGTATAAGTGGAGACAAAATTAGGAGAAAAAATAGCTTTCCAAATTAAGGTTAATCACATTGTACATTATACAAACACAAATGTATCATAGTCTGTGTGTACTTTTAGAACTTAAACACCTTTCGTAGATGGTTTACAGCAACACCCATGCTTTGGGTTGTGCTTATCACTAGCAAAACGGTAGACCTCGACATACACGCCCATGTCTCAGGTTGTGTCCCTCTCTGAACAGAATGAAAAATTCCATAACAGGCACTAAGACTCCCGCGCTTTGGCTCATGCTTTTTACTAGAAAAAGGCATACATCTTAACATGTTTTCAAGTACAACCGTACAATGATCCAAAACCATAAAGGCAATAAATTTCCATTGAATTCACATCACAAACTTAATAAATAATAATTTAATTTAATTTTCTTAAAAGTTATACTATTAATAAAAAAATTTAAGAATAATTTTGTCTATTAATATAAAAATTTATAATATTTGATAGAAAAATCATTTCAAAGACTATTTTGTAATTATTTTAGATGTCATTTCTTTCAAAATGGTCAAACCACCCAATTGGGCTTTAAGAAAAAAAATAGGCGTAACACATACATGACCATTATACTTGTCACATTTTGTCAGTTTGACACTTCAATTTATAGTTTTACCATTTTGACACTTGAACTTGGCTAAAATGGAATTTTGAAATGTCTGCACACCTAGCATGGAATAACAAATTAGCATGTATCACATCATAAGGGTTTGACTGATCAAAAAATACAAGTAGATGTGTCAAATTGACAAAAAGTAACAAGTACAGGGGGTGATAGATGTCTTATGTCATCATATTAGTGAAAACTAGTTCATTTTAGTTTGTTCATGTGTAAAAATGGTAGAATTATAAGTTACGGTGTCAAACTGATAAAAAGTGATAAATACAATGAGTCATGTATGTATTATGCCAAAAAAATATATATGAGAAATATAGTTGCACCTTGGACGAAATATTAGGATTAAATTTGATATTTTCTCAAAAATTAATGTTTTGTGTTAACTTCTTTACTTCTTATTTGTTGTACTTTTTTCTTTGAGAAAATATCACTATATACTTTCTTTTACTTAAAAATATCAAAATTTATGTTTTTTTAACTTTAACCCACTCGTATTTCATATATATGTTTTTTTTTTATCATTTTCACGATGTTTTCAACGATCTTTTATTTGATTTGAAAATTCAAGTTCTCTAAAAAGAATTACTTGTCGAATTTGGTAATGGAATTGCTGAATGTTTCAAGTGCTCTCAAGGATGATCCTCCTCCATTATCGGACGAGGATAGGTCAACGAAGAAAGTGAGAAATAAGGACGATGTAGCCGATGTCACTAGAGCATCAGGTTGAGATGGTGATAGACGTTTTAGAAAATGATATGCGGGCTAGAAAAGAGAATGGAATTCCAGTGTTTAATGGCGCAGTCATTACGAAGGACAGTCATTGTCAGGCTCCTAGGGAGGAGAATAGGATACAAAACACTGTGCTTTAAAATCGAAGACTTATGGCAACCTAGTCATGGGTATAGAATTATAGACCTGGATAATAAGTATTATATGGTAAGGTTTGATGACGATGAGGACTACACTAATGCGTTAGTTAAAGGACCTTGGATAATTCTCGGAAACTATCTTATGGTTCAACCCTGGAGCCCCTCTTTTAGTACTAGTGATAATGACTTAGCCGCAGTTGCTACATGGATACGATTTCTAGGGCTACCCATTCAGTACTACCACAAAAATGTTTTACAATCCATTGCTAACCTTATCGGAAGACCTTTGAAGATTAATTATAATACAGAAGATGGATCTAGAGGAAAGTTCGTTCATATTACTGTAGAATTAGACTTGAGGAAGCTATTAGTTTCTCGGATTAAAGTGGATGGGAAGATGCAGGTGGTGGAGTATGAATGTCTACCTATCATCTGTTATCAATATGGGCGTTATGGCTATAGAAGTGAAAACTATTCTTTCAAAAAATAAGAAACTCCAATGGATAGTGAGATTAATCGAGAGTAAACAAACCACCCACCAGATGACCTATTGGGAATGAAGGAGTCTCAAAGAGAGGTAGAAGCTGATGAGCTATGCCTGGGTCCTTAGATGCATGCGCCAGTGACACCGTATTTCAAATAAGGCAACTACTCCAAAACTGCCGAGATTCCAAGGGAACGCCTAGTCTTGGGGTCTGGGATTTAGAATCCTCTCTAATATGGTAAAAGATGAGATAGGGAGAGAACAATCAGCTAGTTACCTTGATAGAAAGGAGAAGTCAATGGCATGGAATCAATTGGGTTTAGTTACTATAAGAGGAGTGAGAGGAAGACTAAAAAGCCAATAGGGCTGGTGATAGTGGATAAGCCCAATGAAGTGAGCAACATTAATAAGCCTTCTACTGAAATCACTCTTGGTGAGAAGGATGGGCACATCGAGCAGGACCTTAAGGGTATAACTAATTTGCCCAACTCGGAGACAGTGGAGGGCGAGACCTCTCTGGATGCTACTAAGCATGTGGTGGTTAAAAGTACACCTATTAACGTTATGAATGGGATAGGGCAGGTAACGCTTAATTATTCAAGAAGCTCATCAAGGCTGAAAGCTAATAAATTAAGTCGATTGGGCGAATCAAAATAGGTTATTAACCTAAAAGGGAGGGTGAAAATGAAGAAGCCAGCTGGTAAGGCCCAATGGGAGGCTATTCACAATGTCTCTTTGGATGGTTTAGGGTTAGACATTAGCGAGGATGTGGTTGGGGAGGTTAAGGATGGTGGGTTATAGGCTTAACCGAGCAATGCATCCTTTTGGAGTCTTTTATTTCTCTCGGATTTTGTTCTTTTATCATTATTTATCTTATGAATTTCACAATTTTTGTTTGGAATTGTCAGGGTGCTGCTAGTTTGGATTTTAGATATTCTTTATTATCATTTATTCATATGTACAAGCCTAGCATTCTAGTTCTGGTAAATCCTAGAATTGCTGGATGGAAATTAGATAAACTTATTCATGCCACTAACTACTCTAACTCATTCAGAGTTTAAACGAATGGCTTTTCAGGGGAATTTGGATCCTCTGGCAGAATATGGTCCAACTGCAAGTTCTTGTCAATAATAATCAATATGTGCACCTTGTAATGGAAGGGGTTAGTGACCATCATATCTTCTTTACAGCTATTTATACGAGCCCGAACCTGACATTGTAAGAGAGACTATAGAATCACCTTAATCAGATTGCAAGCTCCATGTGTTCCCCCTAGGTTGTGGGTGGAGACTTTAATTCTATTCTGAGTGATGATGAAAAGAGTGGAGGTTCAACTCGAAGGGTTGGGAGGTGTAACAAGTTTAAGCTTTGGGTTGAGGACTGTTATATGCATGATATGGATTTCATATGGTTAGATCGGTTTGTTTGTAATGGTCTTTGGTATGATAGCAACCCAACTTCTTATGTTCGCCATTTGACAAAGATTAACTCTGATCATAGGCCTATCGTGCTTCACATGCATAATCGTGCTTAATTTAATAATTCAAAGACCTTCTGATTCCTTGCACTATGGGTACTTCATCCTCAATGGCATAATATAGTTCACACTACATGGCATAGAGGAGATCCTATTTCCATCAATCTGGAAAAGATGCAAGAGTGCCTTGCGAGATGGAACATCCAGACTTTTGGTAATGTCTTCCGAAATAAAAGGAAACTATTGGCTTGTATAAATGGGATTCAAGAGGCTAGAGAGAGGGGTGACTCTTCCTACTTAAAAAAATTGGAAGGAAAATTATTGAATGATTATAATGGGATCCTAAATCAAGAGGAGTTATACTGGAAGCAGAAGTCTTCTAGTGATTGGAACAGTCTCGGTGATCAGAATACATCTTATTTTCATGTTCGGGCTACTACAAATTTGAAACGCAGATCAATCAAACTTCTTAAGCTCTCGAATGGTGAGTGGTGTAGTGATGATAATCTTCTGAGAGATGATGCAATGAGATTCTTCAAGAACTTGTATACTGAAGAACCTGGCCCAAGACAACCTTATGTATTAAAAGGTCATTTCCCACATCTTAGCCACGAAGATTATACCATATTGGCTAACCTGTATCGAAAAATGAGGTTAGAGTAGCTCTTTTTGATATGCCTCCATCAAAGGCGCCAAGAGTGGATGAGTTTCATGTGTTTTTCTATCAAAAGCATTAGGATTTAGTGGGGGATGATCTTTTTAATATGGTTAAAGGAGTCTTTGAAGGTGGTGCCTTGGATGTGTCTCTTAATCGCACTAGTATTGTGTTGATCCCAAAAATTGATAAACCTAAATGTTGGAACAATTTTCGGCCAATTAGCTTATGTAATGTGACTTATAAGCTCATCACTAAAGTTGTTGCAAACCTATTCTTTGCCGATGATCTAATGTTGTTTGCTAGAGTTGATGTACGCAGTGCTTTGAGTATCAAGAAGGTGCTGAATCATTTTTGTGATGCCTTGGGTCAGAGCGTTGAGAAATCGTAAATTTTTTTCTCCAATAACACTACCAATGATAACTTGCATTTTGTGAATGGAATATTAAATTTCACTATTTCTGCCAACTTGGGTAAGTACCTTGGGGTGTTGGTGATCTATGGAAGGGCGGGAATAAGGTTGTATGAGAATATTCTGGAAAGAATTAAGAATAAAATTAATAGTTGGGATGCTTCTAAGCTTTCTATAGCGGGGAGAAATGTTCTGGTTAAATTGGTGATAACAGTTATTCCCAATTTTTTGATGAGAACTCATCTATTATCTCAAGATATTTGTAATAAGTCAGATTGCACTACCCAAAAATTTATTTGGGGTTATGCTATAGATAATAGGAAGATCAGTTTGGTGGTATAGAGACAGGTTTGCTAAAAGCGGGATAAAGGTGGGTTGGGTATCCGGCTAAAGCATCTGTATAATTTATCCCTTATCATGAGACTTGCTTGGAACATTTTTAGTAATTCGAATGATTTATGGACTGTGGTGCTGCATGCTAAGTATAGGAAGTACTTGGAGGGGAACGATTTTGAGAGAAGTCAGGGATCATCTCTTTGGAGGAGCATTACTCGATGTTGGGAGCATATGAGGAATGGTGTTGGGTGGAGTCTTGGTGATTGAACTAGAGTTAAATTCTAGACAGATAATTGGGTGTATTTGAATGGGTTCCTTAGAGATATATCAATTGCTACAATCCTTGACGAGCTTATGAATTTAGAGGTGTGCCACTTTGTTGACTCTGATGGGAATTGGGAATGGGGGAAATTCCATCAGTTCTTACTAGCAGGGGCTCTCGGTCATATAGCTGCTATAAAACCTCCTATTCATTCTGATGGGCAGGACTCTCCTTATTGGATGCTTTCTCCTAATGGTTACTTTTCTATAAGGTCAGCCTTTGATTGTATTTCAAATGCTTCAGAATTTTCGAATAGTGCTAAATGGTAGTAAGTTTGGAGTTGGAGAGGCTCTTAGCGTATTCGGTTCTTTCTTTGGTTATGTTTACATGATCATTTACTAACTAATGTTGAAAGGGCTAAGAGGCATCTGACGACTACTACAGTCTGTGAGAGGTGTCATATGGGTGATGAGTCATTGATTCATGCCCTTAGAGATTGTCCGCATGCATAACATACTTGGATCAGACTGCTCTCCTCAAATTGTTTAACTAAATTTTTCTCTACTCCTTTGGATAGTTAGTTATTGGACAATTTGATGAATAAATTGGAGATTTATTATGATGAGGAATGGCCTGTTGTTTTTGGGACAGCTTGTTGTTGAGGAAGTAAATATTTTATCGTATATATTAGAAAGTAAATATTTATATACAATTATAAATAAAGTTCTATTATATTTAAAATGTTATTCTATTCCTAATTAGGTTGTGATTAAAATTTCTGTATGTATATTTAAAGGGTGTAACCCTTCTTTGAATATCATGAAAAAATATTTCCCTTAAATTTTCTTTTTTTTTTTCTCTGAATTTTATTTTTCATGGTATCAAAGCATATTCATTGAAATCAATTTTTTTTTATTGAATTCTTGCAAATCATATTTTCTTCTTCCTTTCAATCCTTTGAAATCTTCAAAATCATGATCACCGAAAATACATCCATTATATCCCATGGAATACCCAACTTTATTCAAACTCTTCAATATAATTCTCCCTTTCCCACAAGAATTATTCTTGATGATACAAACTATACTCTATGGTCACAGATCATGAAGATGCGAATTGGAGCTAGAAATAAATCTGGCTTTCTGAATGGCACTACGCCAAAGCCACCAACAGGAGATAAAGCATTGGAGACTTGGCTCCTTGATAATAATCGATTCAAAAGTTGGCTGATTAACTCGATGAGTCCGACATTGATGCAGAGATTCATTCGTCTTCCAATAGCAAAGGAGATATGGGATTCTGTCTCAAAAACCTTCTATGATGGGTCTGACGAAACCCAATTATTTGAATTGAATCGGAAATCATTCACAACACGTCAGAATAGTAAGCCATTACCTGCATACTATAACAAATTGATTGGAATATTTCAGGAAATCGATGCACGGACGTGTGCACAAGGGGAGGATGTTAATGGAGTAGTATCACTCCATAAGCAAATTACCCGGCTTCGAACACATATTTTTCTAGCCGGGCTTGATTCAGAATTTAATAATGCTCGGAGTGAAATACTCCGGAAGGATCCACCTCTTGATCTCGAGTCTAGTTATGCATATGTTTGGAGGGATCACAACCAGCGACATATGATGGAAGAGCTGAAAATCCTGCCAGACCATTCTGTACTTGTAGCAGCTCAGACTCATCCCCAGTTCAGAGGGAACAAATGTAATATCCTGAATTTTTAAATAATTTTAAATTGCATCGGGATATGCAGTGTTAATAATTTTCATATATATTTTTTTATTATTTAATTAGTTTATTATTTATTAAAGTCATTTTAATTATTTTTAATTATTTTAAGGTATTTACGTAAAATTTTTTCGGGAATGTTATTTTTGGGGAAATTGACACGTAAATAATTTAATATTAATTATTTTGACTAGTTTTATGAATTTGCATGAATTCATACATAATTTTTAAGTGCTAAATAAAATGTATATATATGTATTTATTTAAATTAAATTAGGGTTTAATTAATTAACTTAATTTTTATTATTTAGTTTAATATTAATTAATTAATTATAAGTGTATAAATTATTAATATATATTAAAATATATGTGAGGTGAGTATTAAATGTGTGTGAGATTTTATATTATTATAATATATAGTGTGGATATATATATATACATATATACTTAATTTTTAGTCAAAATAAAAAAGTTTGATATATTTACAACTTTGCCATTCTTCCTCTCCAAAACGTCCGATGCCATTTTCCACCATTTCCGGTTGTTCCAAGCTGGTTTTCTTGCCGTCGATGTGCCTCTCATCCTTCCTCCTCCACCTCCAGCCTTTCCCGATGCCTGAAGCTCCCTATTCTGACGTGTTTTAACCGAAAATGCAAGGAGAAGCCAAAACTCGATCAAGCTCCGATCGACGTGATTCCGGCCACCAAAATCGATGCCACCAGTCTCTATCTTCTCCTTAAGCTCCGGTGAGTGTGATTCCAAGCTTTGTTTCACTTAAAATGATCTAGATTTTCCTAGGTTTCAATTTCTCAATTTCGGCCTATTAGGGTTTCAATTTTTTTTTAGCTTCAATTTGGTTGATTCATGAAAAATACCTTCACAAAATTTGATCCTTGTAGCTTAATATACATGTGGTAATTTTTTTAGTATTTTTGGAATTTATTTTGATTTTTGGGTATTTTTGATTATTTTATTAATATTTTCTAATTTTCGAAAATAAATTAATTAAATTATGAAATTGTGTTTTATGGTAATTATAGGTGTTGAAATGCATTTTAGAAATTTATTTGAATTTTATATATTTATTTTGAATTTATTTAAGTTTATGTAATTTTGGAAAATAGGGTTAATTATGTGTTTAATTGAAATTAATTGGTTTATTGAGTATAATTATTGAATTATATGTTGAGAAAATTAATTTTTGAGTAATTATACTATTTTTGATGAATTTTTGATTAATTTTAGTGAATTTATATATATAGGGGTATTTTGGTAATTTGACACTAAATTGGTTAAAAATGTAATTAAATTGGTTTTAATAGTTATTTAAGGTATAAAAATGATTTCTAAAAATTATTTAGTATTTTTAACTAATTAAAACTATTTTTCGTAAATTATTTTCAAATTATATATATAATATATGATTTTTCTAAATAAATGAATATTTATACATAAATGTTTTATTAAATGATTTGTATACTCAGGATGTTTCTTTTGTATATTTAGGTATATATTTGAGAAAATTCATGTTATATTACTGATACGCACTTAATTGTTTTTAACTCTTTTAATGGTTTACCTTTAGTATATTTCATATTTTGTTTGACATATATATATACCCAAAATATACTCAGTATTTTGTTTGAGTATATACTAAAGGTATATTTAGGTATATTTTTGGTATATATATATATGGTTGATTTTATTATTATGAATATTGCTCCACATTTATTATTTTCAGAATAAAGATTTATTTTTAGTGAAGGATATCAATAGAACGTGCTTCCTAGTGGGCAACATTAGAGTTGTGTACGTACCGGTGCGATAGATAAGGGTTGAGTGAGAATTAATTGTGGTGATTATAATTGATTTGATTGATTTGACTAAGATTAATGGTATGATAGGTAGTGTGATTGCGGGGCCAATCACACTGACAGTCAGACTGCTGAAGCTCGGTTGACTTAGTGTCTCGAGGTCAGTTTACTATTCATAGTGAAATGAATGATCTATTAAGTTAATTGAGATGTGAGGTGACAGATAGTGTGATTGCTGGAGCTCGGTTGACTAAGTGTCTTGGGGCCAATCACACTGACAGCCAGACTGCTGGAGCTCGGTCGACTTAGTATCTCGAGGCCAGTCTACTGTCCAGATTGGAATAAGTGTTCTATTTGGAATCAAGTAAGCCTGTATGGCTAGAATGATGATGGGGTTGTTTGAGGTTGCTATTATTAGGGTTCTATGAATCCTTCATAAATTAAACTAAACGTTTTCTACATTTAGTATATTTATAAAGGAAAAGTTTGGCATTCGTGTGAAATGTGTGTATATACATATATATATAAGAATGCCTGATTGTTATGGTTTAGTTTGCATGTATATATAGTATAATAATTCACTCAGTGAGGTCTGACCCCCCTCAATTATTTTTTTTTCAGGAGATCCCATATCGTCAGACCTTAGTTGTAGAGTTCCTCACCGGTATTCTTCAGTCCCGGCTATTTTATGCAAATGTATAATTTGAACTCTGATTTGTATTCTAGAAACTGCAGTAGTAGTGTTGTTATATCAGAAGAGTAGTATTTTATTTTGATATTGAATACTCTGAGAAATTGTATTTGAAATTGTACGAATATGTATTCATTTATGAAAGGATTTGGAGTATTGATTTTATATATTGATTCAAAATTTTTTTATTCTGTCATACTTTTATTTAATTATTACATGATTTTATTTTTTAAGGCTTGCTACGGGTTCCGGATTCGAAAGAATTCCCGTTCCCTAGCGCCGGTCATGACTCCTAGTTTGGGTCGTGACAACAAAATACCGAGTAAGTCCATCACATACACCTGTACTCATTGTGGTGAAGTTGGACACTCCAAGGAACGGTGCTATGAAATTGTGGGATATCCGGAATGGTGGGATTTCAATAGAAAGCCTCATAAGAAGATCGGTAAGGCTGTAATTGCTACTTCTACTGAACCAAGTGGTGATCTTGGTACTACTCCAGGTATGATAAATCTTATTTGAAATAATACATGGATTATTAATATAGGTGCTATTAATTATATGACAAACTCCACTCACCATCTTACATCTATCCATCCATTAACCCAACAAAATATTCTAACTGTTTATGGAGGCATAGCACCAGTCACTTATAAGGGATCAGTATATAACTCCGACTCTCTTAATTTAGATACTGTTCTTGTTGTTCTATCTCTTTCTTGTAATTTACTTTCTATTGGCCAAATCACTGAAACCTTGAATTGCATCGTCAAATTTTGGCCTAATTATTGTGTATTTCAGGACATTGCAACGCGTAAGATTCTTGGCTCTGGTGTTAAACGTGGAAAGTTGTACTATCTTGAATTACATGATGATTCAAGTTAGAAATCAAGTCAAGTTAATAGGGTTAGTATAAGTTGTTCAAGAAAAGACTAAGTAATCTTATGGCATCGTCGTCTTGGTCATCTTTCTTTTCATTATATGAGAAAAATAAAACCGAATTTATTTTTGCATACCACAGACTTGGAATTCAAGTGTGTTGTTTGTGAATTGGCAAAAGCCCATCAAATTTCTTAGGTACCAAGTTATAATAAAAATTTAATTCCATTTATGACCATTCATTCTGATGTATGGGGACCTGCTCGGATTCCTACTCTATCTGGTGCTTGATATTTTGTAACGTTTATTGATGAATGTACTCGGATGACTTGGGTATCTTTACTTTCCAATAAAGGAGATGTGTGCTCCAAGTTTCAGGACCTGTACAACATGGTGGCTATATAATACCAGAGTAAAATCTGAGTCTTGCAATCTAACAATGGTGGGGAGTATGTTAACTCAATTCTCAATGATTTCTGCCTCAAGAAGGGCATTCGCCACCAAACATCTTATGCTAGCACTCCCCAACAGAATGGTATAACCAAATGGAAGAACTGGCAGTTATTGGAAGTTGTCCGAGCATCACTATTTGACATGAATGTTCCTCGAGAATACTGGGGAGAAGCTGTTCGATCCGCTGCGTACCTCATAAATCGGACACCATCACGAGTACTCGGTTTTAAGACTCCTCTTCAAAAACTTCAGGAACTTGTCATATCTCCACCCTTCAATAATCTCGAAGCTCGAATTTTTGGATGCTTGGCATATGTTCATCAGACACTCAACAAATTAGACCCTCGAGCTATCCGGTGTATCTTTGTTGGCTTTACGAATTTACAAAAGGGATATCGGTGTTATGATCCAATAAAAAGAAGATGTATGTCACTCGGGATGTTCGATTTCATGAAAATTCTCCTTTCTTCTCCCACTCCGAGTACTCTCTTCAGGGGGGAGAAAAATCCAAACCTCTTTAAGCTTGAAGATAGCATTCTGAGTGTTTCGATTCTGAGTCTCCTAAATATTCTGAGTGTTCTGAGCATCTCACCCGGACAGACATCTGGTGTTCCGAGCATAGGCGTCTTACCCGGATAAACATCTGATGTTCCGAGTACGAGCATCTTACCCAAACAGATCATCAAAGAAAATTTGAGTAATCAAGATAGTGCATCTTCCCAACCCATACCAGAAGCTAAAGAAACTCTGGATGCAGTGCATAATAAGGTAAAATTATCTCCTTTAATTCTAAATACTGAGCCTCGTTATCCTTCTAGAATCAATAGAGGGGTTCCAAAAAAACAATATGATCCGGACCTTCATACCAAAGCTAAATACCCTATCAACAACTTCACATCAACCAACCATTTGTCTAACTCACATGCACTTATTGTAAATCAATTATCTACTGTATCTATTTCGAGTAATGTGTAGGAAGCCTCAGATGATCCGGATTGGAAGAAAGCTATGAATGATTAAATGGAGGCATTATAGAAGAATTGGACGTGGGATCTTATTCCTTTACTAGGAAGGAAAGAAAACATTGGGGTGCAGGTGGATATTCACTGTCAAACTTAATCCAGATGGAAGCATAATTCGGTATAAAGCTCGGTTGGTAGCAAAGGGGTACACTCAAAAGTATGAAATCGACTATGAAGATACATTTTCCCCAGTAGCAAAAATGAACACCATTTAAGTCCTTATCTCCTTAGCTACTAAATTGGACTGGCTGCTTCAACAATTTGATGTAAAGAATGCATTTTTGAATGGAACCATAGATGAAGAAGTATATATGGATCCACCACCCAGAACTAAATGTACTGACCGAGTATCCAAATTAAAGAGAGCATTGTATGGACTCAAGCATGGTTTGGACGACTCTTAACCTTCATGAGGAAGCTTGGATATAAGTAAAGTGATGCTGATCACACACTATTCATCAAACAAAAGTTAGGAAAAGTCACTGCGTTAAGTGTATATGTTGATGATATGGTGGTCATTAGAAATGATCCGAGTGAAACAACAAACTTGCAAAGATAGTTAGCATCTGAGTTGGAACTTAAGGATTTAGGTAACTTGAAGTATTTTTTAGGAATTGAAGTTGCAAGATCAGCTCAAGGAATTTCTCTTTACCAACGAAAGTACGTAATGGATCTACTGACAGAGACAGAGATGCTTGATTGTAAGCCAGTCGAGACTCACATTGAAGTCAATCATAGACTTTTAATCCTAGAAGATCAAGTTCTAACTGATAGAGATCAGTATTAAAGGTTGGTGGGAAGGTTGATTTACCTATCTCATACTCGGTCAGACATAGCTTATGCAGTAAGTGTTGTAAGTCAGTTCATGCATTCTCCGAGTATAGAACATATGAATGCAGTATACTGAGTATTAAGATATCTAAAGTCTTTTCCGGGTAAAGGGTTATTCTTTGAGAGGAATAAGGATTATAAAATTACCGGCTATACTGATGCTGATTGGGCTGGAGATTGGATTGATCGAAAATCAATGTCCGGGTACTTCACATTTGTTGGAAATAATTTAGTCACTTGGAGAAGCAAGAAACAGAAAGTTGTAGCAAGGTCAAGTGCTCAAGCTGAGTTTAGAGGAATGGCTCATGAAGTATGTGAGTTGCTCTAGGTAAAATGAATTGTTCAGGATCTAGGATTAAAACATCCAAAACCTAAGTTGTTAACAAGGAAGCCATAGCAATTGCAAACAATTTGGTTCAACATGATCGAACTAAGCATGTAGAGGTTGACAGATATTTCATAAAAGATTATCTGAACCAAAGGGCAATTGATCTTCCATATGTTTCATCTCAGACTCAACTAGCTGACATCCTCAGAAAGGCTGTATCCGGAAAAACATTCTACAACTCACTTGGCAAGTTGGGAATGATTCTACAACTCACTTGGCAAGTTGGGAATGATTGACATACATTCACCAACTTGAGAGGGAGTGTTGAAGAAGTAAATATTTTATTGTATATATTAGGAAGTAAATATTTGTATACAATTAGAAATAAAGTTTTTTTTTTATTTAGGATGTTATTCTATTCATAATTAGGTTGTGATTAGGATTCCTGTGTGTATATATAAGGAGTGTAACCCTTCTTTGAATATCATGAAAAAATATTTCCCTTGAATTTTCTGTCTTTTTCTCTAAATTTTATTCTTCACTTGTTAGTTTCTTTGGCAACATAGAAATAAGATGTTTTTCGATGACGACTATATGGTCTCCTATAATCAAGTTCAACAGATTTTGTCCAAGGTTCAGAGCTTTAACAGGGCTAGAGAGAGTTTGGAAACCACCAAGGGACACCATATTAAGAAGCTAATTAGTTGGAGTCCCCCGCCTCACCAGTGGATGAAGCTCAATATTGATGGGTGCTTGAAGGCTAATACTAGGAGTGCAGCAGCAGGAGGATTAATCAGGTCTCATACCAGCACCTAGATTGGTGGTTTTTCGGCAAACTTGGGTAGTTGTAGTGTGTTAACAACAGAATGCTAGGGAGTTATCCATGGTTTGCGACTTGCTTGGCATTTGGGAATTAGAAGGCTCATCCTTGAAATAGACAATAGCTGCATGGTGGAAATTATTACGGGTCGTTATTCTTGTCCCCTGCAAAACTTGTCCCTCTTCCAAGAGATTCATTGATTGCTGAATAGGGAGTGGACGGTTCAGGTTGAACACATTTTTCGTGAGGCAAACTGCTGTGCTGATTTCCTGCTAATGCTGGCATTGGAGGTCCTTTCGACTCTGTGAACATGGACAGTCCTCCTCCTGGAATCCGAGATCTGATGTTTAGAGATAGTGTGGGAGTGGCCACTCCCAGATTTTGCTTATTGTAATCCTGTTTGTCTTTGGCTTTTGCCTTCCTTTGAATGGAAAAAAAAAAAAATTCAAGTTCTCTTCAATTTTAAATCTTCATTTTGCTTATTTAAGGTTTTATGTTGTGGAGGGCAAGGTTTTTTTCTTGACAAATCTTGATTTTCTAAAAGTTGACTAAGAAATGTTTACGATATAATGAAAAGTATTTTATTTGTGAAATTATATATATATTTTTGTTGATATTTTTTGTATGGTAAATGTTGTTTTTTGTTTCTTGTTTTAATGTTTATTATATGATTTTTGTTGGATTGTCATTTTATTCTTCAGTTGTTGTCCGTTCTTCCTAGTTGTTATTGGGTTGTTTGGAAGTTCTTTAGTTGTGGTTGAGTTGCTAATGGAATTTCTAGTTATTGTTATCTACATTCTTGGTTGCTATTGTTATATTTTTTTTGTTTACTTTTTATTTTTATGATTTTTTTACTTCAGATTGATGATGGAAACATTCATTTAAATTATGTAACAAATAAATTGTCATGATTTTGTAATGAACTTGAGTGAGTTTATTAGCATACAAGAAAATTTAGGAAATAGTTATTTATGACAAATATTGAAATTATTTTCATGTTATTTATTTTTTTATTATTTGTTAACGTAAATTTTAAAATCTAAAGGAGAATATTAAACCTGATAATTTTTAAATTGAAATTCATGAATATTTTAATGAAATATATAATTATTATTGAGTATTTTCTGAAGGATTTAATAGTTACAATTCAATTTTTTGGTTTAGATTTTTTTAAAAATAATTAAATATTTTATTTTGATTAAATTTTTAATAAAAATTTAAAATAAATTATGTTTTTTATTTTCAAGTTTTAATTAATTTCAGTGGTTATCTTTGAGTAAGTTCTGACATGAGCTATTCAAATTTTGTTTTTGTCAAGTTATTGTAGTTGTTTTCTAGTTGATATTAGGTTGTTATTTGATTTTTATCCATGTTTTCTATTTGTTTTAAGTTGTTTTTTTAAAATCTATTGTTAATTTTTTTTATTTTTTAAATAGTACAAATTTATAAGTACATGAATCAATTAAATTTTGTAAAATTGAAATATTTGATGATTTACTAAAAAATTTCAATAAATTTGTTTGAATACATAAAAATTTAGAAAATAAATGTGAATATTTTTTCTTTTGGTAAATAAATAGTTGTTTATTAGTTCTTTTTTGGTGAATTTTTATATGTTTTTCTGTTGTTTCCAAGCTTTTGATATCTCCTATACATGTTTTTATTTTTGTTGTCCTTAATTTTCCTTTGGAATCTTCCTGCTTTTACTTTCGCTTGCGCTGAATGAACTTATATTTCATGTTTTTTTTCGCCATATCCCACCTTCTCCATCTTCTTCTTCCCATCTGCTGCTGATCTTGTTGTTTCATTCATTCAAGAAAAAAAAAATCGCATGGATTTTCAATATCTCTTCGTGTGTTTATGTTTTTGGATCAAAATGGAGGCATTTGCCAACTGTCCTCAAGAAATTGTTGGTCCTACAATTCTCTAATAATGACTCTATATTATGTCCTTCTGATGGCGGATTACCTGTGAATTTTGCATTGCTATCTGCTGATAAGTTGAGTGGAGAATAATGTAACAAGGGAAAAACATGATTGCTGGTAATAAGATTGCACATGTTGTTGTTGCTTACAAGGGTCCAAGTGTTATTAAAGACATTATTTATGGAATCTCTTTTGGCCTTACTGCTGGGTTCTTAAGGAAAGGCACCATTGATTTAATCCTCAACACATTTGGTTATCATTATTGTTTTTTTTTTTATCTACAGAGAAATGATGAATTATAATTGGTTATCCTCTCTCTTTTTCCTTTTTCTCCCAAATTTGAACAATAACATAACCTTTCCTTTTACAGAGTTGTTTAGGGGGATGTGCCGGTTTTAAAACCAGTAATCATCCCCTCTTCGTAATTAATATTTCTTAGTTTATTTTAACTTCTACATATTTTGCTTCAAATCTATTTTGTTTGGCTCATAAATATATATATATCTATGATTGTATTTTTCTGATATGCTTGAAGTTTTTATGCAGTAGATTTATAGATGCCATGATTTTAGTAGCCTAGAACATGGATTTCTACCTTGAGAGAGAAGCAGCTACAAGACATCCTCAGAGGTCTCTCAAATTTATGGTCAGTGTTATGGGTTATGATAGGATTTCAGACCTCTGCTTTTGAAGTGATAGTCATTTTGTGCCTGGAGGAAAGGATGAAGTTAGATTGGGAATTTTAATGGTTGAATTTATTTGAATGCCAAAAAATTCCTTCAACAACATTTGCTGTTGTCTCAGTAAAGGTGAGCAAAATCAAAGCCATCAATTTGTGTAGAATTGGAAATTCTTTCTTTGTTATCTCCAAAGATCAAGCTCCATACTTACCCACATCTTTACAAAAAGCTGAGGTGGATAATATAATTTTGCACCCTCACAACCTATTTTTTAGGTGGATCCCTTCAAATGTTGTATTGCTACTTCTCTCTTCTTCCTCTCAAGTAATGGGTTTTAGATGATGCATATTAGAAATAGGTTATGTCATGACCCAAATCAGGAAGTTACGACCGGCGTTAGGCAACGAGAATTCTTTCGAATTTGGAACCCATAGCAAACCTTAGAAATAAAAGCATGCAATAAATAAATAAAAATACATCATAATTAAAACTTAAATCGATATAAAAATAAATACTTAATGTCATATCATAAAATAAAATATTTCACACAATATTCAGAGAAAGGTCTCTTTCATGAAAACAACATTCTACTGATATAAAGCAATACTACTGCAGTTTTCTAAAATACAATAAAAGTCAAATAAATAATTTACATAATCTAGCTGGGGTTGAATAAGTTCGGTATAGGGGTCTACTATTGAGGTTTAATGATGAGGAATCTCCTAAAAAAAATATTAAGGGGAGTCAAATCTCACTGAGTGAATTATTATAATATATATATATACATGCAATCCTAAACATATACAATCATACATCAATATATATATATATATATATATATACACGCATTTCACGCAGATGCTAAAATTCACTTTTATATATATATTGAAATGCAGAAAACATTTATTTAGGTGAAGGATCAAATAAAATCCTAAAACAATCGCAACCTCAAATAAATATCTCACTAGACACGCAGACTTACTTAATTCCAAATAATTTCTCTTATTCCATTTTAGATAGTAGACTAGCCTCGAGACACTAAGTCAACTGAGCTCTAGCAATCTCACTGTCAGTGTGACTGACCCCGAGATATTAGGTCAACCAAGCTCTCGCAATCACACTACTCAATCATATCAATTCTCAATAATCGATCAAATAAATATCACCTCAAGTGATTTTATAACTCAACCCTAAAATTTATCGTATTGGTACGTACGCGGGTCCTAGTGCAGTCCACTAGGTAGCACGTTCTATCGATATATTCATGAATTGATATGTTTAGGATTGCATGTATATATATATATTATAATAATTCACTCAGTGAGATCTGACTCCCCTCAGTTAATGTTTTTACAGGAGAGTCATCTTCTTCAGACCTCAGCAGTAAACCTATCCACCGGATTTCTTCCGCCCCGACCCTATTATGTAAATTACTTACTTAGTTATTTATTATTGTACTCTAGAAAACTGTAGTAGATATATTTTGTAATAGAAGTGAGTTTTATTTATGTGATGTTTGAGATTTCAATTCAGATATTTAATCTGGATATTGTACTAAATTATTTCATGATATGAAAGAATATCTATTTATGTTAAATTGAAATTTTATCTACAACATATTTTAAATATTTATTGTATGTTTTTATTATTGTAATATCCCGAGTTTTTAAATAATTTTAAACTGCATCGGGATATGTAGTGTTAACAATTTTTATACATATTTATGATATTTTTATGAGTTTGTTATTTATTAAAGCTAATTTTAATTATTTTATATTATTTTAAGAGATTTATGTAAAATTTTCCCAGGAATGTTATTTTCAGGGAAATTAAAACGTAAATAATTTAACATTAATTATTTTAAATAGTTTTACGAATTTGCATGAACTCATATATAATTTTAAAGTGATAAATGAAATGCATATATGTACATTTATTTAAATTAAATAAGATTTAATTAATTAAATTAATTTTTATTATTTAGTTTTAATATTAATTAATTAATTATATATATGTGTATATGTGTATATATTATTAAAATATGTGTGTGGTAAGTATTTATTGTGTGTGTGATATTATATAATATTATAATATATAGTATAGTTATATATATACATAATTTATTATCAAAAACAAAAGTTTAACTTAATAACAGAATTGCCATTTTCTACATCTTCTTCTTCCTGATCGTCCTCCTCGTCGTTCCGCCGTCTGTCATGCCGTTCCTTCACGGTCGGTGTGCCTCTTGGCTTTCCACCACCACCTCCAGCCTTTCTCGACGCCTGAAGCCTCCATTTCTGGCGTGTTTTGGCCAGAAAATCCTTGAGAAGCTGAAATTCATCTCACCATCAATCAAGCCGTTTCCGGCCACCAAACTCGATGCCACCGGTCTCTATCTTCTCCTTGAGCTCCGTTGAGTGTGATTCCAAGTTTTTTTTCACTTAAAACGGTCTAGATTTCCCTAGGTTTTGATTTCCAATTTCGGCCTATTAGGGTTTTTGAATTTTTTTGAGCTTCAATTTGAATGATTCAAGAAAGCTCCCTTCACAAACATTGATCCTTGTAGCTTAATCTACCTCTGTGAATTTTTGTGGAATTTTTGGGAATTATTTTGATTTTTGTGAATTTTTTATTATTTTATTAATATTTTCTAATTTTCGAAAATTAATTAATTAAATTATGAAATTGTGTTTTATGGTGATTATTGGTGTTGAAATGCATTTCAGAAATTTATTTGTAATTTTTTTGAATTTTATATATTTATTTTGAATTTATTTAGTTTATGTAATTTTTGAAAAATTAGGTTAATTATGTGTTTTAGTGAAATTAATTAGTTAATTGAGTATATTTATTTATATTATTGGGTTATATGTTGAGAAAATTAATTTTTAGTAATTATACTATTTTTGGTGAATTTTTTATAAATTTTAGAGAATTTACGTAACTAGGGGTATTTTGGTAATTGGACACTAAATTGGTTAAAAATGTAATTAAATTGGTTTTAATATTTATTTAAGGTATAAAAATGATTTCTACAAATTATTTAGCATTTTTAACTAATTAAAACTATTTTTCATAAATTATTTTCAAATTATATATAATATACGATTTTTCTAAATAAATGAGTTTTTATTGATTTTTAGTAAGTTTTAGGGTTAATTATGTAATTTGGATTTATAAAATGTATTTTGGTCAATATTTATGAATTTATTGAGAATTATCAATTTTAATAATATTTTATTTAAAATTAGGATTTTTGTGTATTTATCGGTTAAACAAATATTTTTAGCGTTTGAATATTTAAATTCACTATATTTTGAGTATCGAAGGGTATTTTGGTATTTTAGCATTTTTCAGTCTTTCTGTGATTATTTTGTGAATTGTGGACCTCGGTCGGTGAATTGTAGCTTGGTGTCTGACCAAGGGATTTTGAATTGTGTTCTGCGTATATTCGAAGTGTATTTTCTTTGCAAGACCGACTCTACTCTTTGAGTAGAGAGATGTCCATTTTACAGGGGAGGTTCTGCAGGATTTTTGATAGAATTCTCGTAAAACGTGATGTCCGGTCGAATTCTGATTCTAATTCTGTGTCTAGTATTCTAGATCGAGTTTTTAGAAATTTTGATAGAATTATTCTGATTTCCTGTTATCATTTATTTGTTTAGTTACGCCGACACCGAGGCCTAGTGGACTAGGCCCGTCAGATTCATCTCGAGAAGCATAATAACTATGAGTTATTATTTTATATATATATATATATATATATATATATATATATATATATATATATATATATATATATATATATATATATATATATATATATATATGTTTTAGGGTGCATGTTTTAGGAATGCATGGTTTATTTTAGTAAAGTATACATAAATAATATAAGTATTTCTTAGGTTTATTTTCGGTATATTTTGGTATATTTTAAACTATATGCATGTTTTATTAATGATTTATACTTAAAATGTTTTTAGGTATATTCATAGTTTATTTCTTGTTTATTTTATGATTAAATTGAATTTATTTGACGTATATATACTCGAAATATATCTGATTTATTTTTGGTATATTTCTAGTATATATATGGTTTATGTTGTTACTTTATTTAATATCATACATCATTTTTTTTTTATGAATGTATGTTTTATATATAAATGAAGGATATCAATAGAACGTGCCACATAGTGGGCAACACTAGGACCGAGTAAGTACCAGTACGCTAATAGCATTTAGGCTATAATACTAACCTATTTACGGATTTTGATTGGATTGATTGATTTATCTGATGTGTGACATGAGTTAGGGGTGTGATTGCTGGAGCTCGGTTGACCAAGTGTCTCGGGGCCAATCACACTGACAGTCAGACTGCTGGAGCTCGGTTGACTTAGTATCTCGGGGCCAGTCTACTGTCCAAATGGAACAAGTGAATATATTTGGAATAAGTGAGCCTGTATGGCTAGAGTGTTGTCTAACACTGTTTGAGGTTGCGATTTTCTAGGGTTCTATTTGATCCTTCATAAACAGTGATTTTTAATAAATATATAAAATAATTTTGTTGCATCTGTGTGTAATTGTTTGTGTATATATACTATTGACTTTGTGCATTGTCATTTAGTTATGCATGTATATATATTATAACAATTCACTCAGTGAGGTCTGACTCCCCTCCGTTGAATATTTTTCAGGAGAGTCATCGTCTTCAGACCTCAGTAGCAGACCTATACGCCGGATTTCTTCCGTCCCGACTTCACTATGTAAACTGCTTATCTGAGCTTTATTTTATAATCTAGACACTACAGTAGTTGTAAACGGTTGTGGAGTTTATGTATTATATTTATGTGAGTTATGTATTTTAAAGATTTGAACTTGATTTGTATTAAAGGGTTATTTATATATGAGATGAGGATGTATAATTAATTTTATTGGCAGATTACTATATTATTTTTATTTATGATTTTATGTTCGCTGCAAAATATTTTACTTATGTTATTATGATTATTGCATGTTTTTTTTTATTTTAAGGCTTACTACGGGTTTCAGATTTGAAAGAATTCCCGTTCCCTAGCGCCAATCATGACCCCTGTTTTGGGTCGTGACAATTATTTTAAGGCTTGCTATGGGTTCTGGATTTGAAAGAATTCTCGTTCCCTAGCACCGGTCATGACCCCCAGTTTGGGTCATGATAGTAAATAATTTATAAAAATCATTTTAATACCCTATAATATTCTAAAATCATCTAAAACACATTATTTAACTATAATATCCACAAAAATACATAATTAACCTATATATACAAAATTCACATAATACAATTAGTATTCTCAAAAATTATATAAATTCACTAAAAATTGTTAACTCAAATTACTAACACAAATTCAACTAAATTCCATTAAAAATAATTAATTAACATAATTATCAAAAATTCAATATTAAATATTAAAATAATAAAAAATTACCCATAATTCAAATTAATTAAAAAAATATTTTTTTTTTGAGAAGTTGAAGTTGCCAAGATCAACATTTGTGAAGCAAGAATCCATGAATCAATCAATATCAAGTTCAAAAAAAATAAAAACCCTAAAACACAAACTAAAAATCGAAGATATCTAAAAATTGAAAGCATTTGAGCTCAAATGGAGCTTAGAAATGGACTCGCTAGAGTAAGAATGTTCAAAAGAGACTGGAATGAAGTCCAATGGTGGTCGGAATCCTCACCGGCGTTAAAGGAGCTCACTCTCGGTCAAGCTTCGATTTCGGCGCTCCGATGTCGATTCGGCGAGTTAAAGGCGATGAGGAGGTGGAGGAGGAAGGGAGGAGTTGATGGTGGTGAGTGGTGGCTATGGCTGGCGGTCTGACATAGGTGGAGGGTGGCTAACCGAGAAGAAGAAGAAGAAGAATAAAGAGCTTTGACCTTATCTTCTGCTTTTGAATTTTCTATTTCATTTATTTATTTATTTATTTATTATAAAATTTCTAAAATGTCCTTCAATCAAAATAATAATAATACTAATAATAATAATAATTATTATTATTATTATTACAATGATAATAATAACAATGTTAACAATAATAATACTAATAATGATATTAATAACAACGATAATAGTAATAATAACTTTATTATTATCCACTAATCCCACGTAAAATAAATTATTTTACCTAAATAATTCCTTAGAATAAAATACATAAATAATATTAGCGAATATCAATAATAATATACAAATAAAATTTAAAATTATTAACACTGTATATTCCAAAATAATATTATTTTATTTAAAATACTGAGTCGTTACAGTCTATTGTTTGTTTCAAGTTATAAATGAAGTTTTATAAACTTGATTGCAAATTGTGTTGTCATGCTAACGATGATGAGCTATTATCTTTAGTAATTAAAGTTTGCTAATGTTGTTAAAAAAAACTATAATTGAATTGTGTAAATGAAAGCTAAAGATTTATATTGTGGGGATTGATGGTTGGTGAGTCATCCTTGTGGGTGGAGAGCCCAAATTGTAACAAGATAATTTTGGTGAAGAAAAAGAAATTTGTTATCTCTATCGATGTGGATTGATTGTGTAAATAATTTGCTTTAACTCTATGATTTGATGATGTTGTTAGGTTTAACTGGACGTGTCTCTGTCCTTATTATCTAATGGAAGAGGTGTAATGGAGCTCAAACTATCATTTTATTCAAAAAAAAAAAAAAGTTGGCATTGAACAACATATTGTTCGTATATTAAAAATATACTAATCTAATTAACTCGATTTTGAAATAAAATTTTATCATAGATGAGGAGTACGATGTTATAGTACTGAGAACTGATCTCAAGTAATGCATCCTTAGTTGTCTTCTTATTCATATTATGCACTTCTAAAACATTTAAAATTTGAGTAAGTATATATTGTTAGAAATATTGTCAAAGAAATAGTTTAACTTATAATTTGTACAAAATTTCCCTCAAACCAAAAGTTAACTTATTTGGTGGATAAATTATTATAAACTGTTTCATTTCTCTTCTCTTTATCAACGTGGGAAAATCTATCACTAATTATTCTAACATAAAAATTAAAAAACTGAACAACAACTATATTATAGTATATAAGGAATATACTATTCATATATAATGAACAACAAAATTCACAAACATAAAAATATATTAACAACAACTATATTATAGCATATAATGGATATGTTACTAAAGCCTGAAGCTTTCGCATGCAAAATGCAATACCCTCTAGTATATGTTACACCAAAATTCACAAAACATATATGATAAAAAAATATAAAATGTTAAAAATATATGAACAACAACAATATTATAGTTTCTTATAAGTATACTATTTGTTTATTACGTATATATTATTTTATGTGCATTTTCTGTATATTTTTAATTTAATTTTTATTTTTTTTCCTATAATGAGTATATTATAGTATAGTATATAATGAGTATATGGTATATAATAACTATAGTATAGATATGATGGTTTTTTTTTCCACATATTATAGTATATAATAAGTATATTATTCATATAAAATGGGAATATTATTACAAAATTATACATATTTGGACATCAATTATAGTTATACTAAATTGTAATTTTAAAAAGTCCAAATATACAATTGTTAAATTTTAAAAAATTTCAAATACCAAATTTGCTTTTATCCCTATCAAGTCCCCTTTCCTCCTCCATGGGGAAAAAATTATAATACTCCATTTGGGTCAAATTTCTAGGAAAATAGGTATTTTGCAATTCTACACTTTCAGCTCCATTTGGCCTTTTTTTTTAACAACTGTCATATTATACAGGCAAGGAGATTACAAGCATCAGTCTTTTTGCAATAAACTCAAAAGGAAAGAATGAACATTAAAAATATTTTTATCATACACTAGAGTTGAAACATTCCTTGACCAATTATGTCATTCCTTCTTATATTTTATACTAAAGTCTAGCGAAATGATCAAATTTTCGAACGTCTTTTCCTTTAATTGAGTGAATCTTACTTTATTATCCTTTTTTTTCTTTTTTGTCACTAAGAAGGATTTATTCTGTTGTTTTTCATTCTAAATATGTTTTATTAATATAAAAATTAATTTGAATTAATATTTTTCTTATACTTGGTCCTTGGAGTCATTAGCATCGCTAGCCTTTTCCTTTAGGAACTTAGCAAGTCCATCAAGAGCAACATTAACATCCTTACTCGTCATTAGTTCCCCTGTAACTTCAGTTGGGCCTTCAATTTCTCTATAGAGACTATGATGTTTGTTGTAAATGCCAAGGTAATTAGAGGCTAAAAGACTGAACCCTTGAGTAGTACAGTAAGACATGTTGATATACACATCCATCCTACCAGGACGAAGCAAAGCAGGGTCAAGCTGATCCTTATGATTAGTAGTGAACATAATAATTTTCTCATCACAACCACTCAACCACAATCCATCAATGAAATTCAATAAACCAGAAAGTGTCAACTACAAAACAATGACAAGAAAATAAAACAACATTTCAATTTCAACAATCATCAATTTATTATGATAATTAAAGCACATCCAACAATGATACCATAAAAAAACACTTAATAAGAGCGAATAATCTCCTCTATTTAATATCAAAATTTGAAACCTAATAAAAAAAACCTAGTTTATATTCACTAATCAAAAGATGACTTGAGATAAAAGATCTACCCAATGAAAAAAAAAGGCTTGAGAATGAGGATAAAAAAGGTAAAGAAATGTCTAAGAATGGGAAAAGAACAAAATCTCTAGAAATGGGAAAAAAAAGGTCTATATATACAAATGATATGATAAAAGAATTAAAGAGAAGAAAAAGAAGAGGAATTGAACTGAATGATGAAGATGAATCACAAAGAGTTTTTAGTTAATGGGTAATGTTAAGGAAAAGGTGTTAAAGGAAAGAGGAAGAGGATATGCAACCTTACTATGGCTTTTAAAGGAATAAGGGGTAAAAAAGAAAAGCAAAAAATAAAGCACAGATGAAAATGGAAAAGGACACGTGCATAAATAATAAGAAGGGGAAATGTCCAATTAGCCCCATGGGTTTGTAACCTAGGAACACATTTCATCCTATGTGTTCTTTTTTTTTTGCCCAATAGGAACTTAAAAAAAAATAGATAAAAAAACAACTCGTTGTTAGCTATCTTTTAACTTCCTTTTTTTCTTACCACTTTGGACATTATAGCCAATCAGATGTTGCTTATATGGATCACTTGGGTCCCATATCAATTGTTAAAGAAACCTTGCAACCGTTATATGCTAATAACAGAAAATAATTTCCTAAATCCAAAATCCAAATCCTTAAAAACTCTCATCCCTCTTTCTTCGAATTCTATCAACATTGCTCAATTTCTCTTTAGTCGAAGCTTCGTTCCCTCTTTTAATCTATCAATCTCTGAGAAATATCCAAATCCCTAAGCAAAACATTTGAAATATTTGTGTGTTCTCGTAAAAAATAATTAAAGATTAAGAGCAATGTCATCATCTTCAATTGGAAGAAGATATGGATAACATAAGATAAAGAAATGTTATTGTGGTGTTAATTGTGTCCTATTGACATCAATGACTAATAAAAACCCTAGGAGGAGGTTTTATACATGCCTAAAGTATAGAGTAAGTTTAACGAAAGGGTTGAAAATTCGACTACAGTGAATATATAAATATTTGCTTATATTTTATGAATGAGAAAATTGTGAAATTTTTTACTTGTACTTGTAGGCAAATAGAGATGGATTACAAATTAATGGATATGATTATTTTGCTTGGTATGATGAAGAGATGTGTGAATGAGCTAAAAAATTGATGAATGAAATGAAAGTAGAGGAAGGGCTTACTGAAGGAAAACTTATTGTTGAAGAGCATATTAGAGGCACTTTATAGAAGAGAAGTGTGGCATGAAATAGATGAATTGATAAAAGAACTTAGAGAAATAAAAGCTCTATCAACTGAAGAAACAATAGAGATCGGCCTAGTAAGGAAGAGGTTGAGATATGTATATATGGGTCTTCGCTTTTTGTGTATTTTGGTTATTTTCTTAAGTTATTTAACAATGTGAATCACTTATGACTTGTAATGGCAAAAAAACTTGAAATCAATGGAATGTGGAACTTATTATGTATTCGACCTTTTCTATAGAAATTTTAAGTCTCACAAACTAGTAATAAATAAGGAAAGAACTAAATAAAACATGAACATGTCCTAAAGCATTTAAAAACCAAATTCCTATTGATTAGACATGCTAATAACTAAACATCATTTTTGCACACCTTGTAATGTATCTAAAATACACGTAAGCTTGTATCTAAGCAACTAACTTAAGTCCAAAAAAGACAAAATACATGTCCTGAAGTCATATAATAAATAAGCAACATCTATTCAGGCATGTAGTTCCTAAGGAATTTGATCTTTTGTATTTTGTTAACGAGTTCCTTTAAGAACTATATCCTTGTTGCTCAAGGAGCAGTCTGCCTCGATCTTCGATCAAGGTCACCTTTTATTTTTTCAGTTTGATTTTGCAGCTACCTTGTTGTTAAATAAGGTTAGCCTTGCCATTGTAGACCAGGTGCCTTGAATGGTAAATCTTTTGGGATTAAAACATCTGCCCTATTTCCTTTAATTGTTATCAGTTTTATCCCTAAGCTAGTAGTGACTCGAGCTTATTTCTTAGCTTTTTATAACTCTCTCTCATTTGGAATTGGGTACTTAGTTTGAGATTTTTAGCTCAAGTCCCTGATATTATGGTTGTCACTTTAAGAGTTAAATCTCTCACTTGGTTATCTAGGTTGTATTAACCAAAATTGCACTTGTAATTTACATCAATGATTCAGTGCAAGATGTACAATTTATAATCATCACTTACATTCAATATGAAACCTCTTATTGACTCATCCAAGAAGCAGCCATACCCCACATTTGTTTTTTTTGCCTTTGATGTTGCTTGCACTTGAGCAGAGCTTTTACTTTTGCTCTCTTTTTTGCTAAAAAAAATTTTAAACAACACTCAGAAAACTAATAATCTACACAAGCTCAATTATCATGTCCAATAATGCTTTAAATAAAAGTACATAACACATTTTGAACCTTTTTAGTCATAGTTCTTGTTATAGTTACAAACTCAATCTTTATTGGTGCCTGCCTCATTAAAGGCCAACAAACAAATGAAAAGTCATACATGATTAATAAATCTAACCACAAAATAATATTGCACTAGTTATCAACCAATTACGCACCTGAGTAGACCTAACACTTGTAGCAGAGGCAAACATTGAATTCCTTGGATTGGCAGAGTCCATCTAAGGGCAAAAAATGAAATAACTAATTAATATTCAATATTTTACTAATATCAACCTAATAAGACCACATGACTACAATAACACTTTAGACATACCTGAGGCATTTTAACTTGGCAACTTTTTTTGTTGTGCCCAGGCATATGACACTTACTATATGTATGAGGAATTCCTTTAGTTGAGAGCTTATTGAACGGGCTTCCCTCTTTTGAGTTAGGCTCATTTGATGCTCTAACTCTTTAGTGTTGGATCTGCCTGGCATTTTGGTAACTGGTAGGGGCTCAATGGCTATAAAATCATCAACATTCATAATTTTTTTCCTACCATTGGTTGCATAGCATGCTGGTATGATGCTATGTAGGTGTTCTTATGGTACCAAGGAGAAATTTGACTCAGGGGATCAATTTGTGCATGATCAAGTGATCGAATAACATGTGAGCATGGGATTCCAGTCAGCTCCCATGCTCTACATGTACACATCTTCTTATCAAAAAACACTGTGTGTCTATCTTGACCTTCGATGATCTCATACCCATCATCCCCATTGAACAACACTTTACAATTTAAAGCCTCTTCTTTGTTTTGTTAAAATCTAGTAAGGCATGTGGAACTCCATTCTGAATTCCATCCATTTACCGACATTTTATTGCGAGCTAACCTTTCCATTACCAACTCTCTAATTTCATCTAACATGCTAACAATTGGTTTAAACCTTGAATTCAATATTGTGGACTTAAAACTCTTACACATGTTGTTATCAACCAAATCAGACTTGCACCTATTACTAAAAAAAGCCTTGCACCAATTTAATGGATGGTACTTCATCAAGTCCTCAGTAGCTTTTCTCTTTACCTCAGCCAATAGCTTCAAGTTATCTTGAAATTCTTCCTCATATGTGCTTCAAGCACAAATCCAAAACCATTTCTTCAGTTCACCTCCATGATACTTTTTTTACCAATTAGAGTAGATGTGCTTTACGCACCATCTATGTTCAGCTAGAGGAAGCACATCAGACACTGCACCAATCAGACCCTGCATGACATATTAAAAAAGCATAATTAACATGGTTGATAAAAAAATTATCAATGTAATGAAATTACATTATTATGGAATACCTTTTGCATATCTAAAATCAATGTCAGTTTACTTCCATCTTCAAGTTTAAGCTCTTTAACCAACCAATGGAGAAACCATTTCCAATTAACTTTGTTCTCTTTATTGACAACTCCCAAGCAATAGGAAATAACTTGTAATATCCCGTGTTATTAAAATATTTTTACACTGTACCGAGATATACAGTGTTAATAATTTTTGAATATATATTACAATATTTTCACGAGTTGATATGTATTTAAAATCTATTTTAATTATTGTGTCTTATTTACAGTGCTTTACGTAAAATTTTCCCGGGACTTACATTTTCGGGGAAATTTTCACGTAAATATTTTATTATTAATTATTTCAAATATATTTTCGGACTTGCATGAACTCATACGTATTTTTAAAATACTAAATAAAGCCTATGTGTGTAAATACTTATTTAATTAGGGTTTAATATTACCGTGATATTTTATTAATTATTTATTAGTTTTATTGTTATTTAATTATTTTTATTTAGTATAAATTATTAAAATATTAAATTTTATGTGTGTGGTGTATATTTAATGTGTGTAATTTAATATTATTTTAATATATAGTATAATCTATATATATATATATATATACATATAATATATCAAAAAACCAAAACTTTGAAAAATTACCATTTTGCCCCCGAGCCTCCTTCTTCCCCAATTTGCTTCCCTTCGCCGTCCGGACGCCTGTCACACCGTTTCCTCATCGTTGGTGTGCCGTCCGGTGTGCCACCACCTTCCCCAGCCTCTTCCGCCGCCTGTGGTAGCCGTTTTCGGCGTCTGGAAGTCGGTTTTGGCCGGAGAAGCCGAAACTTTGGCCATCGTCGATCACGTCGATTCCAGCCATCATTTTTGACACCGCTGGTCTCTTTCTTCTCCTTGAGCTCCGGTGAGTGTGATTCTAGCTTTGGTTTGAGCTTAAATGGTCTAGAATTGCTTAGGTTTCAATTTTTCCAATTCAGTCACATTAGGGTTTTTGATTTTTTTGAGCCTCGAATTTATTGATTCATGAAAACTACCTTCACAAATGTTGATCCTAGTAGCTTAATCTACATGTGTGAATTTTTGTGGAATTTTTGGAGATTTTTTGGATGTTTGGGTATTTTTGAATATTTTAATATTATTTTCTAATTTTTGGAAATTAATTATTTAAATTATGAAATTGTGTTTTATGGTTAAATTAGGTGTTGAAATGAATTATAGGAATTTATTTGAAATTTTTATGAATTTCTAAGTATTTATTTTGAATTATTGATGTTTATGTAATTTGGGAAATTAGGGTTAATTATGTTTTTAATTGAAATTAATTGGTTAATTGAGTTTAATTATTAATATTATTGATAAATATGTTGAGAAAATTAATTTTGGTTAATTATACTATTTTTGGTGAATTTTTGAAGTAATTATAGTATATTTATATATATAGGGGTATTTTGGTAATTTTACACAAAATTGTGTAAAAATGTAATTTAATTGGTTTTAATAGTTATTTAAGGTATAAAAATGATTTCTATAAATTATTTAGTATTTTTAACTAATTAAAACTATTTTTCGTGAATTATTTTCAATTATATATATAATATACGATTTTTCTAATAAAATGAGTTTTTATTGGTTTTTACAGTGTTTTAAGTTTAATTATGTAATTTCTACGTATAAAATGTATTTCTATGAGATTAGGGTATTTTTGGTATTTCTGAAATTATTTTATGATTGTGGACCCCGGTCGGTGGACTGTAGTTTGGAGTCCGACCGTGGGATTTTGATTGTGCTCTATGTAGATTTTGAAGTGTATTTCCTTGCACGGTCGGCTCTACTCTTTTGAGCAGAGAGATGTCCGTTTTACAGGGGAGGTTCTGTCGAATATTTGGTAGAATTCTCGTAAAACGTGATGTCCAGTCGAACCCTAATTCTGTTTTTGTATTTAATACTCTATATCGAATTCTAGGATTTCTGTTAGGTTTATTCTAATGTCTATCGTTATTTGTTTGTTTAGTTGCGCCGAGACCGAGGGCTAGTGGACCAAGCCCGTCGGACCCGTCTCGTGGAGCGCACTAGGTGAGTTACTATACTATATATATATGCTTAGGATACATGATTTAGAAATATATATTCTATTTCGATTAAAATGCATAAATAATATGATTTGTATTTAAGTATATTTTTGGTTTAGTTTTGGTATATATTAAATTATATGCATGTTTTGTAAATAAAATATATTTAAAATGTTTTTAAATATATTTCCAACTTAATTTATAATTTGATTGAATTCATTTGACATATATATACTCCAAATATACTTGGTTTACTTTTGGTATATTTCAAGTATATATATGGTTTATGTTGATATTTTATTGAACTTCATGCATCATTTATTTTTGTGAATGAATGTTTTATATTATTAGTGAAGGATATCGATAGAACGTGCTACCTAGTGGGCAGCACTAGGACCGAGTATGTATCGGTACGCCTATAGTATTTAGGCTATATTACTAACTTATGTGTGGATATTGATTGAATGTGATTATTTGATGTGTGAGATATGGTTTGGAGGTGTGATTGCTGGAGCTCAGTTGACCAAGTGTCTCAGGGCCAATCACACTGGCAGTCAGATTGCTGGAGCTCGGTTGACTTAGTGTCTCGGGGCCAGTCTACTGTCTAAATGGATTAAGTGGATATATTTGGAATAAGTGAGCTTGTATGGCTAGAGTGTTGTTTAACACTATTTCTGAGGTTGCGATATTCTAGGGTTCTATGTGATCCTTCATAAACGATGATTTTCAATAAAACATATAAAATGATTTTTCTGCATCTGTGTGAATTTACCTGTATATATATTAGATATATATATACTATTGATTGTATGCATTATCACTTAGTGTGTATGTATATATATTATAGTAATTCACTCAGTGAGGTCTGACTCCCCTCCATTGACAATTTTTCAGGAGAGTCAACATTTTCAGACCTCAGTAGCAGGTCGATACGCCGGATTTCTTCCGCCCCGGCTTCTTTGTGTAAACTGCTTACTTGAGTCTTATTTTTATAATCTAGACACTGCAGTAGTTGTAAATTAATTGTGAGATATTATGTATTTTATTTACGCGAGATGCATTTTAAGAATTTGAACTGGATTGTATTAAAGAGATTTTATATATGTGATGAGTTGAGATTCAAATTAAATCCAGTTGATGGAAATGTTATTATTATATTTATGATTTTTATTTCCGCTGCAAATTCGACATTGTTATTATTACTATTGCATATTTTATTTTATTTTTAGGCTTGCTACGGGTTCCGGATTCGAAAGAATTCCCATTCCCTAGCGTCGGTCATGGCCCCTGTTTTGGGTCGTGACATAACTGATCCATTGCATCTTTCCCTATAGCCACTAACACTTACCCTTTCACAATGCCGTTAAGGAAATAACCATCCAAGCCAATTATAGCCCTACAACTTGCCTTCTAATTTTTCTTTAAAGCATCAAAGCAAATAAAAATCCTACGAAGCACCACCCTTCCTTTATTCAGTTTTTCTTTACATATATCAATATCACAAGCACTACAAGGGTTACTTACCTTCACAGCAGTAGCATATGCTGCCAAATAGCCAAATTCCTCAATGTAACTGCTAGCAAGTTCAGTCTTGATTTTCTTTTTAGCCTTTTTACATTTTAATGTATTAACTTTTAGCCTCAATTCTTTTTTTTTTTTGCATCTTCAACCATTTCCTTAATGGTTATTTTTGGTTTTTTTTGAATCTTTTCTTTAAAGTACTTAGCTAAGAAAATGGCTGAAGCTTTTCAGTTAAGTGAAGTTCTATAGCAAGTGTGCATCAGGTTAAGTGTTTTAACAAAAATTCCACCTCTATTCCCATCTTTTGACACAAGCAATACAAATGGGTAGCCAAGATATTTGCATGTTGCCCTTACCTTAGTTTTTTCATTTAGTTTTAGTTTTATGTCATAACTCTTTGCAACAACATATTTGGCTATAGCTTCTCTCACCTTATATGCATCCTTGAATGTCATTCTAAGCATAAAATGTTGATTAGTGTCATCTATATCATACCTCACTCTTTTTATACTTTGTAAGATTAACTCCCTGTCAGTTTCAACTTCCTCAATTAATTGACTATCTTTGCTATCTTCACCATCATTTTTAGTGTCATCTTTACAATCCTCAGTGTAGTCATTGTCTTCACTGTCATCCAAGTCATAACTATTATCACTAGTCTCATTACCCTCATAATCTATAAGTACATCACTATTTCTATCTTCATCAATATTCCTCACACTGTTCAGATTATTGGCAACTCTGTCACCCAAAATCTTTGAGAAATGTATATTTACTGAAGTCTCTTTAAATAAATCACCCACCTAAACATTAAAAGTTGATTGTGTGTTTTCATTTAAGGTGCATAGGTAATTATCAAGTGGTTGTATAACACTGTATTGTGTGTCTAAGTTGTTTCTTAGACCATCAACACCGCTATCCTCATCTTCACTCTCATAGTGCACATAAATATGGACTTGTTTCATACTTGTTTCTACAGTGCATTAAGCCAACTTCCTAATGTCATTGGTAAATAGGCCCTTAGATAGACATGTCCCAGGTTTCAAAACATACAGTTTACTACCAACTTCAACACCTAATTCATGACTATACTTCTTCATTATATGTGTAAAGGATAAGCAGTCTATGTCCAAATCATGTATGATTTCAACTTCTCCCCCATGATATGATACCTTAGACGTATGTTCCCATTTATCCCCATAGTGTAAAACTAAATCCACTGTCTCCATCCTATGCATATTGTTATATATGTGCGTATGGAAGCAAAAAAAAAAAGCAACAAATAGCCAAAATAAAGACACCAAGTTAGGGACCATATGTATTCAATAAAGGAAACAACAGTAAAGTAATCAAACACTAATAAAACAAGTTCATTATTTAACAATTAGCTCATTTTTTTTATTATCCATTAACTATTAGTCAAATATTAAACAAGTAAAAGACAAAACCCTTACCTTTAACAAAAGAATCCAATGCACATTCCTAATTCTTTATGCTACTTTCTTTACCCTTGCTTAGTCTCTTTTTTCTATAACTTTACCCCTTATTAATGTCTTCAAGCATTAGTCAATGGACTCATTTTGTAAAAAAACACCATCTTCTAGGGTTTGTTTCTTGGACATGAAAATGTAGTTGAGAGAAATAAATGAAGTTTCCTCTTTGTTGACAGCCCATGTCCCTAAAGAATAAACCCTTGTTATTGTGCATTTTAGAGGCAATTTTCCCTCTCAAATTATGTGGGAAGGTTTCTTCAACAGTTGATGTGGGACTCACATGATCCATGTAGGCAGCATTTGATTGGCTATAATGTCCAAAGTAGCAAGAAAAAATGGAAGCTAGAAGACAGTTAACTGTGAGGTGTTTTTTGATATGATTTTTTTTGTCGAGTTCTAATTGGACAAAAAAAAACACATATGGTGAAATGTGTTCCTAGGTTACAAACCCAGGGGGCTAATTGGACCTTTCCCCACAACAAGAATAGTAAAACTTTTTAATATTAACCGGCCACAAAAGTAGTTTAATTTTGTAATTTTTCACAAATAAGTCAAAGAGTAAAAAAAATTTCAAAATGATGTTGACAGAAAAAAATTTAAAAACTAACTTTCCCTTTCTCAAAACTAATTTCTCTAATTTTTTTCAAATATGGACCACTTTCCTTTCCACTTTTATTTTTAGAGTTGTTTTTTTTTTATTCCTTTTTACTATTTTCTTTTCAATTTTTTTTTGCATTATACTGTTTTTTTTCTCAACATTTTTATTTGCTTTCTTTTTTTTCCTTTATACTGTCTTCATCTATTTTTTCTCGATATATTTTTTTATTCAATATTTTTTCTACGTCTTCATCTATTTTTTCCTTAATGTTTTTTTACTCAACATTTTTTCTACTGTCTTCATTTTTTTTTTCTCAACATTTTTTTTTTGCTAAACATTTTTCTATTTTTATGTTATTTTCTTTACCTTTTTTTTCTCAACATCTTTTCTATTATCTTCATCTTTTTTTTTTCTCAACATTTTTTCTCTTAAGGCTTTTTTTTTTAAAATGAATGATTATGAACTAAACATCTTCAATTTTTGTAAAAACAAACAATAAATATCTTCAACTGTTGTAATAACAAGAAATAAACAAAAATTTCCCCTTTTATATTCTTAAAGAATAAGGATTTTATTTTTATTTTACTTTGATTTGTTTATTAAAATGTCTAACAAGTTTTTTAAAGAAAATATTATTTAATACTTATTGACAATCAATATGTAGCATGTTTACGATCCTTATGATATATTTGTAACATCAACAAAAAAAAAACACCGAAAAAAAAACAACAAAAAAGCAATAGAATTTTTTACTTTTATTAGTATTAATAATAAAAATAATAACTTGTTTGATCTATTTCATAATTTGATGGTTGTTTTTTATGTTATTTTTTTGTTTTTAAAGAAAAACAACAACTAAAACAACAACAAAAAATAAAAATTAACAAAATTTTACAATTGTTGATTTTTATTATTTTTTATTTATTTTTTCATTATTAATATTAAATTAAGGGCATAAATAAAATTTTACTTGATTATTATTTGTTGAACCTTGAGGGGTAAAATAGTCTTTTTGATGGTTATAATTAATTAAGTAAAATTATATTTAGTCCTTGTGCTTAAGTGTTTATATCCAGGTTCTTTAAAAGTACATAAGTCAAGCAATGAAAAGTTAAGTTGTTAAATTTCCAAGATAGTAGCTCTATCATGAGTGATGATAAAGCCGTCATGAGTGGTGATCGTGATAAAATCAAAGATCGAATTTTTCGTGAAATTTCTAAAGTCAAATCTGGTCAACTATGATGGAAATCTTCATTACTATATATCTCAAGCTAATCCCAATCATCGACAAAATTTTTTGGGCAAAATTACAAAAATCCAAGTTGCAAAAAATTCAAGAATACAGAAGGCTTTTCATGAGTGATGAAAAAATATGTCACAAGTGATGACGACCAAATTAAAAAATTAGCAGATTGTCATCTTGGCGTCTGATTGTCATGAGTGATGACGATTTATCATGAGTCATGACAAGCATGCATGGACCTTTTTATTTTGTTTAAATGCATCTTCAACAGCTCTTTTTTTCTTAGAGGGTTTAAATACAACTCAGAATAGAGTTGGAAAAGAAGAAGGAAATTGAGCAAACACATTTAGAGAAATCTTTGAACATTTAATCTTTAATTAATCCTTCAACTACCCAAACTTTCATCTTTAATTCTTGTAATTCTTATTTATCTCAAGAGTGTTCTTTAGTGTGGGTTGGTGAGTGTTTAAAACCATTTTTCAAAAGCTCAATAGTGAGATTGAGTGAGTTGGGTTAGGGTTTTATTCACTTGTAAGCTAAAAGGATTGTTTTTAACAAGTGGGTTTGAGTGTGAGCCATTGAAAATACTTGGGTTTGAGCGTGAGTCTTGTAAAAATACTTAGGTTTGAGTGTGAGCCTTGGAAAAACACTTGGGTAGCTTTGATTTAAGGTTGTAAGGGTTTGATCTACACCTTGAAGTAGATTGATAGTGGATTGAAACTCTCAACTTGTGGTTGAGGAGAGGAGTAGGCTTTGAGAGTTGAACCTCTATAGATTCTTAGTGTTTTTCTTGCTCTTATCCTTTATTTAATTTAGCTCTTACTCTATTTTTGGCTGCTTTTGGGTGAAAAACAAAAATTTCCATATTTCTCAAAAACCCAATTCACCCCCCTCTTGGCACTTATGGAATTATATTATTAATGATAAAAATAATATTTTTTTGATATATTTCATAATTTTTTTATTGTTTTTTGTTGTTATTTTTTTTATTTCTAACAAAAATTAATAGAAATCAACAAAAATAAACAAAATGGAAATAATAAAATATTGAAACAATAAAACAACAAAAATCAACAACTGCAATTTTTTGTTGATTTTTGTTGTTATTTGTTGTTCTTTCAGTTTCTTCATTATTAATAATAAAATTAAGGCCATAAATAGAATTTTTACTTTTATCAATATTAATAATAAAAATAATAATTTATTTGATATATTCCATAATTTTTTTGTTGTTTTTATTGAAAAAAAATTATTGAATATTATGGATAATTTTTAGTTTAATTAGCTTAATTTTTATGTTCTAAATAATTATGAAAAATAATTATTGCGTGTAATTTTTAGTTTAATTAGCTTAATTATTATATTATAAATAATTATTTTAAATAATGGTAAGTTTAAAAAATAGAAAAATTATTATTTAGAATATAAATTAAAATTATTTAAAAAATAAAAATTAAATAAATGCATACAATCAATTTCAATTAAAAATAACTCCAATTAAAGATAATTTCAAAAATAACAAATAGGTAAAAAAAGTTACAGAATTTTTTTTACTAAAAAAAAGACAAAAAAAAGGAAAATGCGGAAGTTGCAAATGAAAATATAGAAAGTTAGTTTTGAAAAGAAGAATGGACCAAAGGCAAAAATCAAAGAAACGGTAGTCAAAGGGAAAATGGGTGATATTAACTCTTTTTTAAAAGAAATAATATCACTAATGAGCTTATATTGACTCATTCATTTCTTTTTTGACATGTTTTCATTTTGTCTTTTAAAAGTGAATCTCCGTATTTTTAAAAGTGGCTCTTAGCTATTCATTTTAAGTACTTTTTATGTTTTCAATTTGATTTTTTTTTTAGCTTAAGAAATACTACATAACGAGGAAAATAGCTAAAACACCAGTGTTTATTTTTAGTTGCATTCGAGCAAGGAGAAGAAGTTATGGTTGTTATCTTTTTTGTTGATGAAGAAAAATCAACTAAGAAACTCTCCCCTCTTTAAGTTTTTTTTTTTTTGCTCCTTTCAAATTATGGCTCAAAGAAAACACATTTTTGTTGTTTGTTGTTGTTGTTTATTATTTTTCAATTGTTTTTTTTTGTTGTTTTTTTTTATTGTTACTTTTTGTTTTGCAGTATTATTATTATTTTTTTGGCTTTTTTTTTTGTTGATGGTACAAATACGACATAAAAATCATAAACATGTTATATATTGATGATCAATAAGTTTAAATAATTTTTTCTTTGAAAAAAAAATTGTTAGATATTTTAATAAACAAATCAAAGTAAAAAAGTAAAATAAAATCCTTATTCTTTAGAAATATAAAAGGGGAAAATTTTGTTTATTATTTGTTGTTACAACAGTTGACAATATTTGTTGTTTGTTTTTACAACAATTGAAGATATTTAGTTTATAATCATTCATTTGAAAAAAAAAGGGGTTTGAAGATTAAAAAAATGTTAAGAAAGAAAAAAGAAAACATTGAGCAAAAAAGATGAAAACATTACCTTAAAAATAAAAAAAATGTTGAACATAAAAAACATTGAAAAAAAAATGAAGGCAATAAAAAAATTGAGAAAAAAAATTGAGGAAAAAGATGAATACAATAAAAAAATGTTGAAAAAATAACATTAAGAAAAAAAGAAGACAGTACCTTAAAAATAGAAGTCAGTAAAAAAAATATTGATAAAAAATATTAAAAAAATAGCATCCTAAAAATAAGGGAGGAAAGTAAAGTAATTCATATTTGAAATAAAAAAATTAAGACATTTAATTTTTTTTAAAAAAAGTTAACTTTGAAAATATTTTTGGTTAATATGAATTTTAATAATTTAAAAAAAAAAATTTCCATTTATAAAAAAAAATTCCTATTAAAAAAAAAAGAAGTCATGCCTATTTGATCCAATTAAAAGGGCTTCTCAACGAATAGATCAAAGCCCACTTGATTGAATCACTTAGTCAAATATAATTGGAATGGAGTCGGGTTTTTTTTTTTTTTTTCTTCAAACGACATCCATAGACTCGTTGCTTAGAAAAAAAATAGTTTTTTTAATTTTAACATCATATTTCATTGAACTTAAATCAACAAAGGCAGAGTACAAAATGGCAGTCAACTTGGTTGAAGGTTGGCAACCCAAATGAAGAGACACGGAAAAACTATGATTTGCTAGCTAATTAGTTGTTTATATGTGCAGCTCTTTTAACAAATAGTTAGAAGACATTATTTCCCGGCAGTAATTAATGTAAAATCATGAACAACAGCATGAAATTCCCATGGAACTCCCTTCGATGGTTGCTGCAAATCGTCAATCAACAATTTAGAGATCATTTCAAAGAGTGCTTAGTGCTGATTTCCTGAGTTAGCCAGCACATTTTCAGTACATAAAATTTTAACCCCTCCAGCCAAAGCACAAGACGTTAGTCATGAACCATGAACTTGCACTGAAAAATCCGTTTTTAGCCTTTGCAATTATTGCTTTGGTTGCCATTTTTTCTTATTGTTTAAAGCGAACATCACTGTTGATTCCGAAATTGATTCTAGTAGCATTTGGAGCTAGAGCAGACCAATCAGAAAATTGCTCTGAGTCATTGAGCTTCTGCTCACCAAGCTAGTCGGTAAAGGAATACTCCGATGTGAATTCCAAAGGACAATAGCTTTATGTGTAACCATAAGAAGATTTATCTTCATGCCTTCCAAACCCAAAATTCTCTCAACAAGAGACAAAGAAAGCAAAAAGGGATTAAGCCCTAGATCTAGAAAAGTAACATTTATTCAAAGAAAAAACAAAGTACATATAAAACAAAACAAAAGAAAATATCAATTTCTGTCAAAAAAGGGCCTGAAGTTGATCCTGGAATCAATAGGAGCAAGACAATGAACAATAGTTAGGGAAGAGAGACGAAAAGTCGAGAGCCTCTGACGTAGTAGAAGAGTGATAAATAATGAATTAATATTTGTTGAATCGCACATAACTATCAAATATTAATCTTTTATATAATCTATTGATTTACGTACAAATACTAAAAAATAGGCATCTAAGAATTCGTTGATTCACAAGAATATCGAATTTAGGAAAATAATAATTTTGAATAATAAATTAAAAAAAATCCCCATATAATCCTAAAACTTACATATTTATAGGGTGACAAAAACCCACAAATCCTAATTTTTATTTAGAAAAATAAAAATAAAGACAATTCTAGTTAAGGTAGGAAATCAAATCCTTAACAATACAGAAAAGTCAATTTATAATCAATACTAAATTAAAAAATAAAAATTAAATCCTAAATAAAAATTTAAATCCTAATAATAATAATAATAATAATAATAATATTGAAAACGTATGTATTCTATCCATTGTTCAGTAGACCTATTCCAATAACTCGAAAATTTGTTGCCCCGCATCATTCCCTCCAGTATAGAGAAAATTCACCCTTAAATTTTGCCTAAATATCGTGAAAGAATTTTGCTCATAGATGCATTGAACATTATAAATTCCTGATCAATTTGTAATTCCTTCAAAATTAAAATTAAAAGAATATGAGAATAAAGAATTTCCTCAATGCCAATGAAGTCAACATGCTCAATTTGCTCTAGCATTTTATATTCACGATCATAATGTTCCTCCACCTCAATCTCAAAGTCATTGGAATTCAGATAAGAATCCCTCTCAAAAAGAAAATTTTTGTATCACCACTTATTAATAATTCATTACATTCCTTATCACCCTCATCTTTTTCATCAAATATTGGTTCATCTCCAATAACTGCATCTTCATCCTCACTATCATCAGTATCAAAAAATAAACTCTCTTCATTATACTCTTCTCCCTCCTCATCGTCACTAACCTCTCCATCAAAATTACCCATAAAATTATTGTTGTTTCATTGGGCTGGATTGTTTCTATTCCGATTGGTCAAAAAAGTAGCCATCCTGTCAATCATCTATTCCATCATCAACTCAAATTGCTCCATCGTCTATTCAAATCGCTACTCAAGGCGATGAAGGTCATCACGCTCATAAACCTCTTATACATGTTGTTGTTGTGGTTGTTGTTGTTGTCATTTGCGAGACATCTCGTCCAAGGGTCACAACTCTGATACCAAACTAATGTACGAGAAACTATAAAAAAATTAAAAGAAAATAAAAAACAAAAAGGATAAATATTGTAGTCAATTGAATTATGCACAAATACCGAAAAACAATCCTCTACAACCTGTTGATTCAATAAGAATACTAGGAAATAGACATCAAATATTCGTTGATTCAAAGAGAATACCGAAAATTTAGAGAAAAAAAGAATTACGTCTCTAAGAGAATTTTATTGATAACCAAAAACTAACTCACATAGCTCTAAAACTTACATATTTATAGGATGACACAAATCTACCAACCCTAATTTTAATTAGAAAATAAAAATAAAGAAAATTCTAACTATGGTAGAAAATCAAATCCCTAACAATATAGGAAAGTCAAATTCTAATCAATACTAAATTAAAATTAAAAAAAATCCTATTCTAAGACTTGTTATTAATTATAATAATAATAATAAAATTGTATTTGTTATTAATTATTTTATAAATTTATTCTAAGACTTGTTGCTCCGCATCATTCCCTCCAAGGTAGAGAAAATTCGCCCTCAAATTTTGCTTAAATATTGAGAAATAAATTTGCTATAGAACATCATAGATCCGCCCTCACCATCAACTTGTAATTCCTTCAAAATAGAAATTAAAGGAACACAAGAGTAAAGAATTTTATTAATGCCAATAAAATCAATATAGTCAACACGCTTGACTAATTTTGGCATATTATATTTACATCTAGGATGATCCTCCATCTCAATCTATAAATCCTTAGAAGTCTGATACTTTTCAACTAAGTCAATTATTGTATCACCACCTTCTAACAATTCTTTAAATTCTTCATCACCCTCATCTTCTTCATCAAATATTGGCTCATCTCCAATAATTACAACTTCATCCTCACCATTATCAGTATCATAAAATAAACTTTCTTCATTATACTTTTCTCCTTCTTTATCGTCACTAACCTCTCCATCAAAATTACCCATAAAATTATTGTTGTTTGTGTGGCTGGATTGTTTCTATTCTGATTGGCCAAAAGAGCACCCATCCTATCAGTCATCTGTTCCATCATCTGCTCAAATCGCTCCATCATCTATTCAAATCGCTGCTCAAGGCGACGAATGTCATCACGCTCATAAACCTCTTCTACACCTTACTGTTGTGGTTGCTGCTATTATCGTCTATAAGACATCTCGTTCTAGGATCATAGCTATAATACCAAACTGATATAGTGGAAACTATAAAAAAATTAAAAGAAAATAAAGAACAAAGGGGATAAATATTATAGTCCGTTAATTTACGCATAAATACCGAAAAATAATCCTGTACAACCTGTTGATTCAACAAGAATACCAGGAAATAGACATCAAATATTCATTGATTTAAAGAGAATACCGAAAATTTAGAGAAAAAAAGAATTACTTCTCTAAGAGAATTTTATTGATAACCAAAACTAACTCACGTAGCTTTAAAACTTACATATTCATAGGGTGACACAAACCTACCAACCCTAATTTTAATTAGGAAATAAAAATAAAGAAAATTCTAGCTAAGGTAGGAAATTATATCCCTAACAATGTAGGAAAGTCAAATTCTAATCAATACTAAATTAAATAAAAAAACAAATCCTAATAATAAATTGTATTTGTTATTAATTATTCTATAAGCTCATTCCAAAATTTGTTGCTTCGTATCATTCCCTCCAGGGTAAAGAAAATTCGCCCTCAAATTTTGCCCAAATATTGAGAAACAAATTTGCTATAAAACATCATAGATCCACCCTCACCATCAACTTGTAATTCCTTCAAAATAAAAATTAAAGGAATACAAGAGTAAAAAATTTTGTTAATGCCAATAAAATCGATATATTCAACACACTTGACTAATTTTGACATATTATATTCACGTCTAGGATGATCCTCTATCTCAATCCCTAAATCCTTAGAAGTCAGATACTTTTCAACTAAGTCAATTGTTATACCACCACCTTCTAACAATTCATTAAATTCTTCATCACCCTCATCCTCTTCATCAAATATTGGCTCATCTTCAATAATTGTAACTTTATCCTCACCATCATCAGTATCATAAAATAAACTCTCTTCATTAGACTATTCTCCCTTCTTATCGTCATTAACCTTTCCATCAAAATTACCCATAAAATTATTATTGTTTCATGGGGTTGGATTATTTCTATTTTGATTGGCCAAAAGAGTAGCCATCCTATCAGTCATTTGTTCTATCATCTGCTTAAATCACTCCACTAGGCCTACCTCTCTTCGCCGGGTAGCATCGTCATCGGCTATTCTACGTAGGTCTACCTAGTTATGTTGTGATTACTTTTGTGTACTACAATAGAGAAAACTGTTTAACTAAATATTTTATTCGGGTGTATTATGTACTTATGATATTATATAACTTATGTTTATTTACATTATGTATTACAATGCCATGGTTTAAATTATATTAAGAAAAATCAGCTTGATAATGCGTATTGTAATTTAAATATTTATTGCAAGGTTTCAAAGTTTCTTTTTATTTATTTATTCTGCATTTTCTTTTAAGGCTTACTACGAGATTCGGTAGCTTTATGTTTTCCCATTCGCTAGTGCCAGTCACGTGCCTTGGGTTCGGGTCGTGACAAAGTTGGTATCAGAGCATTGTTTGAATTATTGTCTATGTCTGTCTTTCTGTGTAATTACTGCAGTACATTAGGTTGATAATTGTCTTTGTGATATCCTTGTTTCTAAATTTCGCGTATGTGTTAAATACTTTTGTCTTGTTTTGAATTCAGTTTTCTCTATCTTTTCAGAATGAGGTGTGTGCGAATAGACCTCGTTGTCGATGCGACATTTGGGCTTGATGAACAGTCTGTGCATGATGAGGCTCTTCCCCCTGCTCCACATCGTAGGGGGAGAGGTAGACGTAGAGGTAGAGTTAGGGCAGCTGCAGCTGAGGTTCAAGATCAACCACTAGTGGAGCCTGAAGCTCCAACTGTAGACCCCACGACTTTTGTAGCTGGTCTAGCAGGAATTAATCGGGGTCTTACAACTTTGAATCAAGTAATGCCTTTAGTGTAGTAGATGCTACAACCGTAAAATTAGGAGATGTCAGACACTGATGCAGCACTTCTCTACTCTCGAATTGGTAGAGTTTCTTTTGATGGTACTGGTAACGCTTTAGACTTCATTAATGCTATTGAGGCACATACCAAGACAGGACATACAGACTACCAATGGATAATGATTGTTGAGTTGTTAGTCTAAACAGCAGCCCAAGATTAGTTTATACAGTCGATTTAGCCGTTCATGTATAAGTTAACTTGGCTAGAGTTTAAGGACCGCTTTTTAAGATTTTTCTATCCTCCAGCCACCAGGGATGCCTACAGGTGGTAGTTGCTTCATATCACCAGAGGGGATAGGTCTATTGAGGACTACACCAAGGAGTTTAACAGGTTATTCCGACACACAGAGGATATTAGGAGAGATTCCTATGGAGTAGTCGAGTTGTATATTACTGGGTTGGGGCCAACTTTTATTGGTATACGTACCGAGGACCATACCCTAGAGAGTGTGATTGAATAGGCCCATCTGATTGAGAGGCGACACATCCGTTAGGGTACCATGATAGATCCTTATATGGTCGATGGTAGTGGATATGTTATAGCTCCTAGGAACAAACACAAAGTGGGTCGACATGGTTATACCACGAACAGAAGAAGTGGCAGAGGTCACAGATTGCTACTGGAGTTAGCAGCAGCAGCAGTGAGCAGAGCTCCGGACAGAGTAATATATATATAGATATTATAACTTTATATTATAATAATAAAAACTAATAATATATGTACACATTAAACACACACCACACAATATATTATATATATATATATATATATATATATATATATATATATATATATATAATATATATATATATATACACACACACACACATATATGTATATATATAACACATGCATAAAAATAACCCTAAATATATATATATATATATTAATACACAAAATAATGATAATGCATGAAACAATATAATTTGTTAAGATAAAATAACATTAAACAATAAAATATTATTTTCCAAAATAATAACTTTCGGGATAATTTTTATGTAGAAAACTATAACTAAATGTAAAACAACGTTAATTATTCACAAAATAATTAAATAATCAAATATATTTTTAAAATTTATTAATACTGCATATCCCGATATAATGTAAAAACATTTAAAAACTCGGGTTATAACGGACATGATAGCTATGGACTCTATGATTGGATTACCTTGGACTATAGGAGGCTATGATGCTATTTGGGTGATTGTTGATAAGTTAACTAAGTCAGCACACTTTCTACCAGTGAAGAAGACGTACTCTACTGATAGACTGACATGACTTTATGTCAATAGGATTGTTTGTCTACATGGGGGTACCAGTAAGTATAGTGTCGGACAGAGGAGCCACATTCACCTCGGTCTTTTGGCAAGAATTACATAAAGCTTTAGGCACCCGACTGGATTTCAGTACAACCTTCCATCCTCAAACAGATGGTTAGTCAGAGAGGACCATCCAGACGTTAGAAGATATGCTGAGGATATGTGTGATGGATTTTAGAGGACAGTGGGATTCGCATTTGCCATTGATTGAGTTTGCCCATAACAATAACTATCATGCTAGTATTGAAATGGCTCCATATAAGGCACTGTACGGTAGAAAATGCAGATCACCATTATATTAGGAGATTGGTGAGAGGTAGCTGACAGGTCTAGAGTTAGTGTAGGTGACTTCAGAGAAAGTCCCCATCATACAGCAGAGATTGAAGATAACCTTCAGCAGACAGAAGAGCTATGCTGACCCTAGGAGAAAGGATGTATCCTTCATGGTTGGAGACATGGTGTTCCTGAAAGTGTCTCCAATGAAAGGAGTCATGAGATTTGGCAAGAAGGGTAAGTTAGCTCCTAGATACATTGGACCATATGAGATTCGGTCAAGAGTGGGTGAAGTGGCGTATAGGTTGGTGTTGCCACTAGAATTGTCAAGAATCCATCATGTATTTCATGTGTCTATGCTGAGGAAATACATTCCTAACCCATCTCACATTCTGTAACCTCAAGCCGTAGAGCTTAGTGATGATCTTACCTACGAAGAGTATCCGGGTGGCGATTGTGGATCACCAAATTCGACAGTTGCGAACCAAGGAGATACCGATGGTGACAGTGTTGTGGAGTAACCATACTGCTGAGGATTGTACCTGGAAAACTGAAGCTGAGATGCGAGTTTCTTTCCCGTATCTCTTTCCCCTTTGAACTTTTTAATTATTCTTTTCTTGAATTCGAGGACGAATTCTCATAAGGAGGGAAGACCGAAATAACTCTATTTTTAAATTAATTTATTTAAAAATGAGATATGCAGTATTAATAAATTCAAAAGTTATATTTGAGTATTTTATTATTTTGTGATTAATATTTATTATTTTATGTTTAATTATGATTTTCTATGTAAACAGTTACTTTGAGAGTTATTATTCCTGGTAATTAAATTACGTTATTTATAAATACAACTTTGAATAATATGATCTTGATAATATTCAATTTAGTGCATTATTTTTTTTCTTTCTTTATGCTATTGTTATTATTTTTATTAATAAATTACATTATGTGTATTGTTATTTTATGAGTTATTATATATATATATATATATATATATATATATATATATATATATATATATATATATATATATATATATATATATATATATATATACATATAAAAATTAGGGTTATTAATATTTTAGGTGTTATATATGTATAAGTATGTGTGTGTATATATATATAGATGAGTGTATATATATATATGTGTGTGTGTGTGTGTATAGTATATATAATTTAGAGGTTAATATACATGTATATATATATATTAAATTATTAAAATATAAAGTACATTATAATATATATATATATATATATATATATATATATATATATATATATATATATATATATATATGAATATACATATACATATACATCAAAAACACAAAAACGCAGCACCCCCTTTCCTCTCCCCACGGGACACCTCCGACCACCACCCTCATTGCGCCTCCCTCACCTCCGACCATCACCCACCATCTCCTTCTCCTTCTCCTTCACCTCCGACCGCTAGTAGAGTTGTCGATAGTGCAGAAAGCCAAAGAAACCGAGAATTGCCATTGAAACCGACTAAGCTCTGTCTGACCACCATTTCACGCCATTCCGGTGCCATTCTCCTCCTCTTGCACCCCGGAGAGACCCATTCCAAGTTTAGTTTAAGCTTTGATCTTAGTTTGGTTGAGTTTTATTTTGAGCTTTAGGGTTTCAAATTTTTTTTTAGCTTGATCTAGCTTGATTCATGCAAACTCCCTTTACAAATGTGATTCCTAGTAGCTCAATCTACCTCTATGAATTTTTGTATGATTTTTGGAATTTATTTTGATTTTTGTGAATTTTTGAATATTTTATTATTATTTTATTAATTTTAGTAAATTAATTATTAAAATTATAAATTTGGTATTTTTGGTGTTATTATGAGTTAATATTAATTTTAGAATAAAGAAAATAGTTTTTAAGAATATTATATAATTTTTATGAATTTTTAGAGTTTATGTGAAAATTAAATAATTAGGTTAGAGTTGGATTTTTGTTGGAATATTGGTTTAAATATGTGTGTTAATTAATATTAATAATATATATGTTGAGAAAATAATTTTTAGGCATTTGTATAATTTTTAGGGAATTTTTGAGTAATAATAGTATATTATGCATATTTTGTATTATAGGGGTAAAAATGTAATTTTATGCTAATTATAGCTAAATAATATATTGTAGTTGGTTTTAATAATATTTAAGGAATTAAAAATATTTTTACAAATTATTTACTATTTTTGACTAATTAACACTAATTTTCAAAAATTATGTTCAAATAATATATTATGTATTATTTTTGAGTATTAGGTGAGATTTGGATATTTTGGTATTAAATTATGAATTTGATAGTATATATATATTTATTGTAGAGATTTATTAATATGAGTAATTAATTTTAGGTTATATTTATATTTTGATAATGAAATGTGAGTTTGATTATCTAATTGTTGAATAATTGATATTTTATATTAGTATATATTTTTGGCATATATGTTTGTGAAATTTTGTTTTAAAACTTTAATGAGTAATGATTTTCTAAGTTATGGATATTTATATGTAATATATATATATATATATATATTTTAAATGATTTAATTATTAAAGCAAGTTTATTATAAAGAAAATTTAAGTATGTAATTTGATTTAATTTCTATAAAAATTAAGTTGCCTATTTTCACATTCTTTTAAAATAAATTTTGTGATGTTTGGTTGCGTTTGTGATCTCAGTCGGGGCTAAATGTAGTTATGAGAGTCCGACTCGAGTGTGAATATCTGTGAATACTAAAAGTGCTTTTTTATTGCAGGAATGACTCTACCTATGGTAGAGAGATGTCCATTTTATAGGGGAGACTCTGCTGAAATTTTGATAGATTTTCTCGTAAAATGTGACATTTTCCGTAACTTCCTAGCATAAATTAGGGTATTTCCGTTTCGAGTCTTATTCGATTTTTTCCGAGTCATTCTAGAGTCTCGTAATTTTATTAATTTCCATTCTTATTTCATAAGTATAATTTTAAAAATAAATATGTTATTTTTTTAAAGAGTTCCGGAGCAGGACCTTTTGGATTGAGGCAAACGCGCGATCCTCAATCATCTTGCTCATCCTGTAAGTTAATGAATTGATCTGTGCGTGTGTTTTCTTTAAAATTTGCATGCGCTTATATTTTTCAGCATTGTTTACATGGTCGAGAATTTTCGTTTGTAATGTATTTATTCATTTATTTATTTTAAAAATTAGTTTTTGAGAAATTTTAGTAGAACGGGCTACCTGGTGGGTTTCACCAGGACCGTGTGCACATGGTGGAGATTGAGAGATGGATCCTAAATATGTATGACTTGTGGTTATAAACTGGGACGGGTGCCTCGGTGAAAGCCTTTGCTCTTGGGGATCGCCAGTGATGTGGACAAGTTAAAAATGGACTGGGATAGGTGCTTTAGTAGATACCTTAGCTCTCGGGGACTGCCAGTATCATGTGTTTGGATTAAGTGGATGACTGCGGTTTGGTGCCTTGGTTGATGCCTCTGTTCTTGGGGATCGGCAGTCTAGTTAGATTAAGTAGGCCCAGTTGACCATTTAAAATTTGATTTAGGATTCTACCGATATTTTTAAAAAGCTATATATATACATGTATATATATTATAATTTATTTTTGATATATCTAAACGGTTTTCAAAAAGATTTTCAAACCGTACAGCTCTTTAATTAACTTACTCAATGAGGTCTGACTCCCCTCAATTTATTTTTTTTCAGGAGTTCGAGATTTTCCACTAGGCTTACCTCTCTTCGTCGGGTAGCATCATCACCGGCTATTTTGCGTAGGTCTACCTAATTATGTTGTGATTATTTTTGTGTACTGTAGTATAGAAAACTGTTTAACTAAATATTTTATTCGGGTGTATTATGTACTTATGATATTGTATAACTGATGTTTATTTACATTATGTACTACGATACTATGGTTTAAATTATATTAAGAAAAATCAGTTTGATAATGTGTATTGTAATTTAAATATTTATTGTAAAGTTTCAAAGTTTTTTTTATTTATTTATTCTGTATTTTTTAAAACTTACTACGAGATTCAATAGTTTTATGATTTCCCATTTCTTAATGTTGGTTACATGCCCTGGGTTCGGGTCGTGACAATAATAATAATATTGAAAACGTATGTATTTTATCCATTGTTCAGTAAACTCATTTTCAATAACTCCAAAACTTGTTGCCCCGCATTAGCCTCCCAGAAAAAAAATAATTTCTAGTCAAAAGAATTTTCAAGTTATCTACTGATTCTTATAAATTCAAACAAAATAAATAATTACTATATAAATTTTTAATATATATATACATACATACACATATAATTAAAATTTTATCGTAAAATAATTTAATGTAACGCTCAAATAAGTTGTTACAAGTGATAAAAACGTAGTTGTGCTCAAATAAAATCTTTAATTTGAATCTTATGTGTAAAAAAAATTAGTGTGGAGAGAGTTTTTATTATTATGAGATGAACTTGACTCAAATCTTGAAAATAATTGAAGTTCATACGATTTTTAAATACCGAAAATATTAAATATAAAAAAATTAATTTAGGTAATCTCTCATTCAATAAAAACCAAAAAAAGAATAAATTTATATATAAAAACATTTAATACTTTTCATAATAGACTTTTAGGTGAAACATTTTTTACACAGATGCATTTCACAATTTATTTGATGTACTACAAGAGATATCAGTAAAATTTGATTTTTTTTTAACATCAAGTAAAATTTGATTTACTTATTTTATTCTGCTATATTTTTATAATTTATTCGTACTGTATATCTTCAATTTTCATACGTAACCTTTAATCAATGAAATATCAATTTCTCAGTTGTTAAAAAAAAATGCATTTTACAGTTGAATTCGTAGAAGTTTTTATTTTATTTTATTTTAATTTTCTCTTTAAACGACAACCACATGTTATATATACTGTGCCTCTTTCTTAGTGAGTACAATCCAATATAAATACGACTTGTACCTATATATATAGACAAATCCCAGAACGAAATATTTGCAAGGACAAGATCTTGCCTACA
>CANTUR010000829.1:32500-39368 GCA_947683625.1 Mallotus nudiflorus | reverse complement strand
TATCAAGTATTATTCCTATTTTAGCATTTCTAATTTCCGGAGTTTTATCCCCTATTAGCAAAAAGCCGGAGAAACTTTCAAGTTATGAATCGGGGATAGAACCAATGGGCAATGCTTGGTTACAATTTCGAATCCGTTATTATATGTTTGCTCTAGTTTTTGTTGTTTTTGATGTTGAAACTGTTTTTCTTTATCCATGGGCAATGAGTTTCGATGTATTGGGGTTATCCGTATTTATAGAAGCTTTAATTTTCGTGCTTATCCTAATTGTTGGTTCAGTTTATGCATGGAGAAAGGGAGCATTAGAATGGTCTTAGCTCTTGAATATTCCGCAAAAATAATGAAAAAAAAAATAACATTGTAGACAGTTATGAATTCCATTGAGTTTCCCTTACTTGATCGAACAACTCAAATTTCAGTTATTTCAACTACATCAAACGACCTTTCAAATTGGTCAAGACTCTCCAGTTTATGGCCACTTCTCTATGGTACCAGTTGTTGCTTCATTGAATTTGCTTCATTAATAGGCTCACGATTCGACTTTGATCGTTATGGATTAGTACCAAGATCTAGTCCTAGACAAGCGGACCTAATTTTAACAGCCGGCACAGTAACCATGAAAATGGCCCCTTCTTTAGTAAGATTATATGAACAAATGCCTGAACCAAAATATGTTATTGCTATGGGGGCATGTACAATTACAGGGGGGATGTTCAGTACCGATTCTTATAGTACTGTTCGGGGAGTCGATAAGCTAATTCCTGTAGATGTCTATTTACCAGGCTGTCCTCCTAAACCGGAGGCGGTTATAGATGCTATAACAAAACTTCGTAAAAAAATATCTCGAGAAATTTATGAAGATCGAATTAGGTATCAATCGGGGAATGGGTGTTTTACTACCAGTCACAAGTTTAATATTGAACGCGCTACTCATACTGGAAATTATGATCAAGGATTACTCTATCAACCGCCGTCCACTTCAAAGATCCCTCCGGAAACATTTTTCAAATAAAAAAAGGGAAAGGGTCAGTATCGTCTCACGAATTAGTAAGTTAGAGGAAGAATTCATTTGTTTCATTTGTACAGAATAACAAAAAAAGGCAAACCAATCTTCATAAAATTCATCGTGAATGTGAAATACTTATATTATACAAAATAAAAAAAAAAATTATTAAAATTATTATACAAATAAAATTGAAATATTATACAAATAAAATTGAAAATTAAAATGCGGGGGGGAGAAAAAAGATGCAGGGTCGTTTGTCTGCCTGGCTAGTCAAACACGGACTAGTTCATAGATCTTTGGGGTTTGATTACCAAGGAATAGAGACTTTACAAATAAAGCCCGAAGATTGGCATTCCATTGCTGTCATTTTATATGTATATGGTTACAATTATCTGCGGTTGCAATGTGCCTATGATGTAGCACCGGGCGGGCTGTTAGCTAGCGTATATCATCTTACGAGAATAGAGTATGGTATAGATCAACCAGAAGAAGTATGTATTAAGGTATTTGCCCCAAGGAATAACCCTATAATTCCGTCTGTTTTCTGGGTTTGGAAAAGTGCGGATTTTCAAGAAAGGGAATCTTATGATATGCTGGGAATCTTTTATGATAATCATCCGCGTCTGAAACGTATTTTAATGCCGGAAAGTTGGATAGGGTGGCCCTTACGTAAAGATTATATTGTTCCCAATTTTTATGAAATACAAGATGCTCGTTGAATAATAAGAAACTAATCTATGGATAGACTAAATAAAAAAATAATAAAAAAAATAATACAATTAGGGATTCGTTGAATTCTCAAATTTTGAAGATATTTATTTTTGATAAGTCGAGCTAATAGGATGAACTAAACGAAGTCTACATCATGAACTTTGTACCGTGCACATCCCTTAGACGAGCTCTAAAAAGTCACATACCATAGTAGGGAATGAAGAAATAGAAAAAGAATATGAAATCAAATACAAAGTACAAAGAAAGAGGATCGGATTCTATTTATATTGTATCTGAGACGAATCTTCAATATTTCCACCCCTCAACTCCTATCGACTAGACTTTTAGATCTTTTAACTAACTTTAGTTAGTTTAACCTTTCAAGTCTATATAAAGTATTAACATTCTTTTTGATCGAGAGGAGCCGCATTATGAACAAATCAAATAAAAAAGAAGAGGAAACATAATCTAATTTTTTTTACATCCTTTTTTTATAACATAAGCGCTTTACTCATCTAAAAAGGTTATATCTCCCGACAGCCAGATGGATAAGTTAAGTGTATATCATGATCTATACTATTAATGAATATGTATGTCGATCTATATCAGATCTATATCAATTCACTATATCAATTCATTAAGTTGTGGAATAGATACTCATACACAAATTAATCATGTGCCAGGAACCAGATTTGAACTGGTGACACGAGGATTTTCAGTCCTCTGCTCTACCGGCTGAGCTATCCCGACCATTTTCGCCGCGGCGTCTTCCTCATTTTACTAAACGACTTTGGTCTATGTCAATTTTAAAAAGACGAAAAAGTATTCTAAAGTCTTATCCAGACCCGGAATGTTTTGTATCTTTAAAAAAAACGAACAAAAAGACGACTTCGTAAAGTAAATTTCAGTTGGAATAATGATTTGGATTGTTAATCATTAATCATTCCATTGGAAAATGAAATGTGGGTTTCTTGTTTTGCTCAAAGATGTTCATTTTTATGTATATGTATAGCAGATCTATTCCAAGACTTGATACAGCCCGGATATGTTTGGGAAAGACTCGCATGAATGAGAAAGAAAAGATAACGAAATTGGAACCGTTAACGAAAAGAGAGAATAGGATGGATAAAAAGAATTAAGGAGTCGAGCGGACCTTTTTTTGGGGATAGAGGGACTTGAACCCTCACGATTTCTAAAGTCGACGGATTTTCCTCTTACTATAAATTTCCTTGTTGTCGATATTGACATGTATAATGGGACTCTATCTTTATTCTCGTCCGATTAACCAGTTATCTATCAGACTATGGAATGAATGATGTGATCAATTAATATTCAATCCTTTCTTCAGCTTGGAATCAATTCAAATCAAAACGATTTTTTTTTTCATTTTTCATATAAAGATAAAAAATAATAGAAAGATAAAAAATACGGATTCGGTCCCCTATTAATCATCTGAAAAATTATTTCAGTATGTATCCGTATGTATATACGGTTTTTATCCTTTTTTTATCCTTTCTGGAATTTTGACGGAAGGATTTCTTTACTTTACTAATGCAACACAGTCAACTCTGTTTGTTAGAACAGCTTCCATTGAGTCTCTGCACCTATCCTTTTTTTTATTCTGTATTTATGAACCCTTATTTGTTTTCGGAAAACAGGATTTGGCTCAGGATTGCCCATTTTTAATTCCAGGGTTTCTCTGAATTTGAAAGTTATCACTTAGTAAGTTTCCATACCAAGGCTCAATCTAATTAAGTCCGTAGCGTCTACCAATTTCGCCATATCCCCGTTTTGAGATTCAAATCTTATTATTACCCCTCTGTCATTTATATTCTATTGGAACTGTTGAAGTTATTAGATACCGATTCCTATAAAAATTCCTATAAAAAAAATGTTTCCTCTTCTTTTTTTTCTTGTCTATCGTCTTTCATCTCTATCAGAGATCCTTCTTTAGTTTAATCTAATCAGAAATTGATTCTAATCAGAAAGGATTCTATCATTTCTCTATCCGCAATTCAATATAAATGTATATATACCACGTTTCTTATATCTACTTCTCTTACGCTCATTTTTTCTCGTGCATTTTTGAATACTCGAACGGTCGATTCTTTTTCTTTTTTCTATATTCATTTTTTTTCTATATTCATATTAAGTATGAATAACTAATAATGTAATGAAAAGAATAAAATAAAAAGTTAATAGCCAAGATTCCACCAATTTACTAAATTCCTATGCATGTACAATTTCGGTTATGTGAGCCCGCTTAGCTCAGAGGTTAGAGCATCGCATTTGTAATGCGATGGTCATCGGTTCGACTCCGATAGCTGGCTTTTCTCTATTTGTTTGATTTGTTACATAGTTGATAATGTTTTTTTGAAATCAAAGAATATTGAAAAAGCTTCGTTCCCTTTTGCCAAGGGTGACTAATTATTATGTGTATGTGGTAGGAACTTCAAATTATGAATATGAATAAAAGTTAGAGTAGTTAAATCTCTGCAGAACAAATCAAGAACAAGAAAAGGACCCTTTTTCTATATACTTCTATATACATTATTTATATACATTATTGGTTTCTATATTTATATACATTATTGGTTTCTATATACTTCTATATACATTATTGGTATATATACAAAATACATTATTGGTATATATACAAAAAGATCCGGATATTTATATGATCCATCTCATTATTATTTGTAGTATACTACTTCAGTAGATTTTGCTTCATTTATCATATTTATCCTTTAGTTCAGTTTTAATTTAGGTTTTTGATTTTGAAAATTCAATAAAATTAAGGAGTTTTTATGTCACGTTACCGAGGGCCTCGTTTCAAAAAAATACGCCGTCTGGGGGCTTTACCGGGACTAACTAGTAAAAGGCCTATGGCTGGGAGCGCTCTTAGAAATCAAGTGCGTTCCGGTAAAAAATCTCAATATCGTATTCGTTTAGAAGAAAAACAAAAATTACGTTTTCATTATGGTCTTACAGAACGACAATTACTTAAATACGTTTGTATCGCCGCAAAAGCTAAAGGGTCAACAGGTCAGGTTTTACTACAATTACTTGAAATGCGTTTGGATAACATCCTTTTTCGATTGGGTATGGCGTCAACTATTCCCCAAGCCCGCCAATTAGTTAATCATAGACATATTTTAGTTAATGGTCGTATAGTAGATATACCAAGTTATCGCTGCAAACCCCGAGATATTATTACAGCGAGGGATGAACAAAAATCTAGAGCTATGATTCAAAATTATCTTGAGTCATCCCCCCAGGAGGAATTGCCAAAACATTTGACTCTTCACCCATTTCAATATAAAGGATTGGTCAATCAAATAATAGATATTAAATGGATCGGCTTGAAAATAAATGAATTGCTAGTGGTAGAATATTATTCTCGTCAGACTTAACTCTAACTAAAATAAACAAGGGTTCGGATAATTTTGCCCCCTATCGCTTAAGTAAAGAAACCAAAAAAAGTAAGGGTTTGATTTGGTCGGGGGGTTTTCTACCATTCATATATTATAGAACGATAGGGATATTTTCATTCCTTTCCAATTTTTCCAGTATTTTTTGTATCGCAGAAATTAGGAATAGAAAATCTATATCAAGGAAAGGTTTAACTGTTGGAATAAAGGTATCCATTGTTATGTGATTTGATACATTGCGTTCAGTAACATTGATAAATTAGGTGAAGGTACGGAAAGAGAGGGATTCGAACCCTCGGTAAACAAAAGCCTACATAGCAGTTCCAATGCTACGCCTTGAACCACTCGGCCATCTCTCCTACATAATGATAATGATTAGGGCCCCGAAACCGAGTGAATCGCGAGTCATTCATATTAGATTGTTGAATAGGTGTGGTACGTACAATCAATTCTAACTAATAAAAATAGAAAATTTTGAATCAAATAAAGAACTTTCCTTCGAAATTGGGGGATAAAGAAAATTTTTTTGTTTTGTGAAAAACTCTTTCTTAAAAGCAATAAAGATATGTATCCATTTGTGTTTGTGAAGATGGCCCTTTCGTCTTTTTTTGATATCTAGACCGGCTTAAATCATTGGGTTGGAACGATTTTTTATGTTATTTTGTACCGTACAACTACTTTTTGTGGAATCATTTTCTCATGAGAAGTAATTAAAAGAAATTATAAAATGGATTGCTACTTATGCCTAGATCCCGGATAACTGGAAATTTTATTGATAAGACCTTTTCAATTGGAGCCAATATCTTATTACGAATAATTCCGACAACTTCGGGAGAAAAAGAGGCATTTACTTATTACAGAGATGGTGTGATTTGATTTTTTTATTTACTGCTTAAAGTCTTAGGAGAAAGACACATTAGTCGGGATAGAAAGATTTGAAACAACTCTACACTTGTTGAAGGTGAAGTTTATAAGTTTATATAAAAAAAAATTCCTTCTGTCGGGTATCTCCGGTTAATGCAGCCTCAGATGCTTCAATTGTCAATTCTAGCATTGAACGTAAGGTTACACCTACGGCTATTGGGTTCTGTATTGCAGTGCATACCCCACTAGTACCAATAAGTGGCATAGAGGAAGAAGCACTACGCCCAGGAATCAACAACACGAAAACTTTGTTAGAAATTATCCCTTTTCTTTATTGGGATCGGGACTAAGAAAAATGGTTGGGACAACAAATATCCATCTCGTTTGTACTTTGGATACCCGTATAACCATCGAAGACTGTTGAAGTGACTAATTCCTAGAAATTAAGGAAGATTGAGCACAAAGAAATTGTTGGAGTTAACTTAATATTTTTATCTAGTATCAACATGCTTGATGTTAAGAAAAGATCTTTTGCAGGAAGGTTGGCTAGAGATTTCTTGTAAAAACACTAGCCCCGCGCAGTTCATAATGAGAAGATTTCACTCTCTTTTTTATTCTATGTATTATTCTCATTATGAACATAAGGGAGGAGCCGTATGAGATGAAAATCTCACGTACGGTTCTGGAACGGAGATTCTTTGAATCGAATAACGACCGTAACGGATGTCTGCTCAATCCGAAGGAAATTATGCGGAAGCTTTACAGAATTATTATGAAGCCATGCGGCTAGAAATTGATCCCTATGATCGAAGTTATATACTCTATAATATAGGCCTTATTCACACAAGTAATGGGG
>CANTUR010000829.1:12500-25000 GCA_947683625.1 Mallotus nudiflorus | reverse complement strand
AGATAAATTATATAAAATTTATTATATTATTATATAAAATATATTATTATAATATTATTATATAAAAATTTATTATATTATTATATAAATATATAAAATAGAATTCGATATATTTTCATTTTATTACATTTTTTATTTGTACTAGATTCATTTATAATAATTTTTTTATTCTAATTCTAATTATATTAGACTCAATTTTCTCAATTTTACATTTAATTCCATTTACAAATTACAAAAAAAAAAAGTTTGACCCCTCCCTAAAATTTGATAATTTTTTGTTTTCTTTATTTGTATTTTGCATTTTGGGAACTTAGACTTATATTGAATTTTAATGTGTTTCGAAACCCGAAAGAATTCGGGGGAGGGGTCATTTTCATTTCATTTTTTTATCTAAAACAACTAGGTTTAAGAGATGAGAGAATTAAGGATACCTACCAGAAAAACTAATACAATCCATAATGATGTACCGGAAAATACAACATTTTTATTACTCGACCAACCATCAGGAGAAGAAAAAACAACGGGTACACTAATCAGTAAGATTGATGAAGTAACAATTAATGCAAAAACAGCCAATTGGAAAGCAATAGTCATGTTTCTAATCCTCCAAGCTACCAACAAAAGAACTATACCATTTGATCCCTCTATCAGTCAAAAAAAAAATTGTAAAAAATGCATCATGGGGGGATTGTGCCATGAATCCATTGATTCTATATGACTTATGCCTACTCTTTCCCGTTTTAGGAGGGCAAGAGTAGTTTTTTACTTCACAAATGGTCATGCTAGATCCTGCATCTATCTATATATTACAGATGGAAAAATAGACTTATCGACTCACATCTAATATCTTTCTCTTTCTATAGTACAGTGATGGTATCAACCCCGATGGCCATGTTCTATTCGATTCGCCAGAATAAAAATAAATTCAATATAGTAAAATAGAAATTACCTTTCGGAGAGATGGCCGAGTGGTTGATAGCTCCGGTCTTGAAAACCGGTATAGTTTGCAAAGAACTATCGAGGGTTCGAATCCCTCTCTCTCCTTTTCTCGATGAATAGATTTATGTCTTTATTGGTTTTGACCGGCCCAGTATCATAAATGTAAATGGCTCGGCTATGCGGGATAGCCGAGACAGAAAAAAAAAATAGATTAGATCTAAATGAGTTGAAAAGTATTCCTTTTTCTTTCTTTTCAACTCATTTAGATCTAATCCACCCAATCAATATGTATTGTAGAATCAAATTGATTCCTACTTGAAGTATTGGATCTCTTGTCTCAGTTAGTTAAGAGGAGTCATGGAAAGAACAGGTTCAAAATCACGATCAATTCCCTTTTCAAATCCTGCTGCAGCTGCACGAGCCCTTCCTGCGTGCCATAAATGACCTACGAACAGGAAGAACCCTAGAACAAAATGAGAAGTAGCTAACCAACTTCTAGGAGAGACATAGTTGACTGCATTGATCTCGGTAGCTACGCCACCTACAGAATTTAACGAACCTAAAGGCGCGTGGGTCATATATTCTGCGGAACGGCGTTCTTGCCAAGGTTGTATGTCTTTTTTCAACCTACTCAAGTCCAAACCGTTTGGACCTCTTAGAGGTTCTAACCAAGGAGCACGCAGATCCCAAAAACGCATAGTTTCGCCTCCAAAAATGACTTCTCCGGTAGGCGAACGCATTAAATATTTACCTAACCCGGTAGGTCCTTGAGCGGATCCCACGTTAGCCCCAAGGCGCTGATCTCTAACTAGAAAAGTAAAAGCTTGAGCTTGAGAAGCTTCTGGTCCAGTAGGCCCGTAAAACTCACTAGGGTAAGCGGTATTATTGAACCAGACAAAGCAACAAGCAATGAAACCAAAAACAGATAAAGCACCTAAACTATAAGACAAGTAGGCCTCTCCAGACCATACAAGTGCACGGCGAGCCCATGCAAAGGGTTTGGTTAAGATATGCCAGATTCCACCTAATAGACAAATGGAACCTAACCATACATGCCCTCCAATTATATCTTCCAAATCGTCCACACTAACAATCCACCCTTCTCCTCCAAAAGGGGATTTTAGTAAATAACCAAAAATAACACTTGGGCTAAGGGTTAAGTTGGTAATTTTTCTTACATCTCCCCCCCCCGAAGCCCAGGTATCATATACACCTCCAAAATAAAGAGCCTTGAATACTAGAAGAAAAGCACCTATACCTAGCAAGATTAAGTGAATACCTAAAATTGTTGTCATTTTATTTCTATCTTTCCATACATAACCAAAAAATGGAAAAGATTCTTCAAGAGTCTCAGGACCCAGAAGTGCATGATAAATACCGCCAAATCCCAATACTGCAGAGGAAATTAAGTGAAGTACACCAGATACAAAGTATGGAAAGGTGTCTATAACTTCCCCACCAGAACCTACCCCCCAACCTAGAGTAGCTAGGTGGGGAAGTAAAATTAATCCTTGTTCATACATTGGCTTCTCCGGTACGAAATGAGACACTTCAAATAGGTTCATTGCTCCGGCCCAGAATACGATTAATCCAGCATGGGCTACATGAGCTCCCAGTAGTTTACCGGATAAATTGATAAGTCGGGCATTCCCGGCCCACCAAGCGAAACCGGTGGTTTCTTGGTCGCGACCGGCTAAAGATAAAGTTCCATTAAAGAGCGTTTCCACGTGGTAGAACCTCCTCAGGGAATATAAGGTTTTCATGAGGCTGATCTTGAGCCGCCATCCAAGCCCGAATACCCTCGTTTAAGAGAATATTTTTAGTGTAGAAAGTCTCAAATTCAGGATCTTCTGCTGCACGGATTTCCTGAGAAACGAAGTCATAGGCACGTAGATTCAGAGCCAGACCGACTACTCCAAGAGCGCTCATCCATAAACCGGTTACGGGTACAAATAACATAAAGAAATGTAACCAACGTTTATTGGAAAAAGCAACCCCAAAGATTTGAGACCAAAAGCGGTTAGCGGTGACCATTGAATAAGTTTCTTCAGCTTGAGTTGGGTTAAAAGCACGGAATGTATTTGCACCATCACCGTCTTCAAATAAAGTATTTTCTACAGTAGCACCATGAATAGCGCATAGCAGAGCAGCGCCCAATACGCCGGCAACTCCCATCATATGAAATGGGTTCAACGTCCAGTTATGAAACCCTTGGAAAAATAGGATGAATCGAAATATAGCTGCTACACCAAAACTGGGCGCAAAAAACCAACCAGACTGACCTAGTGGATAAATCAGGAATACAGAAACAAAAACAGCAATTGGACCAGAGAATGCGATTGCATTATAAGGTCGCAATTGCACAGATCGAGCAAGTTCAAATTGACGTAACATAAAACCTATTAGCCCGAAAGCGCCGTGGAGAGCAACAAAAGTCCACAAACCACCTAATTGACACCAACGAGTAAAATCTCCTTGTGCTTCAGGACCCCATAGTAATAACAAAGAATGTGCTAAACTATTAGCAGGAGTAGAAACTGCGGCGGTTAAGAAGTTGCAACCTTCCAAATAAGAGCTAGCCAACCCATGGGTATACCATGAGGTTACAAAGGTTGTACCTGTGAACCAACCCCCTAAGGCGAAATAGGCACAAGGAAAGAGTAATAGACCCGACCAACCCACAAAAACGAAACGGTCTCTCCGTAACCAGTCATCCATAATATCAAATAAATCATTTTCGTCTTTGGTAAATTTACCAAGGGCTATAGTCATAGTGATCCTCCTATTCAACTACTTCAACCATTTCCGAACACCTCATAGCATTTTCAGGGCCTTTGGCGCTTCTATTATTTATATCATTTCTGTATGATTTGATTTCTCGTACAATGCCCTTTTTAATTTCTAATGGGTTTCGAAGAAAAAAATTCTTTATCGGTCCATAACCTGACTTAGGTAAATTCATGAATTCAATTCAGTTATTCCTTTTTATAGTCTTAATAACCATATGAACCATAAATTTTTTTATGACTCATCCAATCAATTAGATAGATGAATTTTATTAAAAGAACTGGTCAAGGAACAAGTCAAGTCATCTCCCTCTACTTACGAGCAGATCCTCAGATTTATTTCTCTCATTCTATAAAACTAATCTTATTCTTGGATCTTGTTCATGAGATTTCTAAAAATCTATATTTTTACGTATTCTTTTAATTTCTATGTGCATTAAACTGCTACAGTATCCTATATTTTATTATTTTATACTTTATTCTTTCTCACCAGCTTTCTTATATTTCTTTGCAAGAAAGATACTTCGACTATTTTTTCTACTTAATATCTGTCAGAAAATAAGAAAGAGAATGAATTTTCTTATTATTTTCTTATTATTCAATTTTCAATTCAATACAATATTAATATTAAATAAATAGACAACTTTAAATGCAAATGAAAGGATTTTAAAATGAAAATATTTTTCTCACCCCTATATTCTACATTACATTGTCGGAATAAAAAAATATTGTATTTATCGATATGAGAATATTTGGTACAGGAAGCCGCGAATATATCAATCTTATTATATATCAATCTTATATGTATAAATAGCAATATAAATAGATCTTGTGTTCTGGAATCAAAGAAAGATAGTTAAAAGTATCTTCTATGTCTTATGTTATGACTTCGAATAAACTTTTTTATGCAGGAGGGGAATAGTTATTTATTCCTATAAAATAACTAGGAGCAAGAAGATTTAATCAGAAATATCGACAGATTTTTTTTCGGAGTCCAAAGAAAAAGAAATAGGAAAATGAAAGAAAAAGCAGAGCTACTGTTTCAATTTCATCTATATCCAAATCCAATTTTACTATCAGAATAGTAGATATAGTCATGATGGAATAGGTTAGGTCCACTTACTTTTTCTTTTATTGATTTCTATTTCTAATCTAATCTTTACAATTGATTTGATTGGAATAAAGTAAAATAAGAGAATTTGGTGATTTAAGAGCCAATTTCTCATTATTCATATTAATATAATAAACAAATGTTCTACTTTATAATTTTATAATTATATTAATTTTATAACTTTATAATTCTATTTTCGAATATATTCTATATATAATATTTTCTAAATAAATAAAATAGAGTCTAATCAAAATAGACTATACTATAATTACTATAATTTTATAAATATACTAATATAATTTTATAAATATACTAATATTTTCTAAAAATATACTAATATTTTCTAAAAATATACTAATATTTTAAGATATACTAAATATTTTAGTTAGCAAAAATCATTATATTATTTATATTATAATATTAACTATTATTTATATTATAATATTAACTATTATTTTATTTATATTATTTATAATATTAACTATTATTTTATTTAATTATTAATTAATATTTAATTATTTTTAATTATTAATTAATATTTAATTGTTTTCATTTTTTCATTTTAATTATATTATATTAATATTATTATTATTAATATTATTATTTAATTATATTATATTAATATTATTATATTTATATATATTTATATATATATAAATATTTATATATATATAATTTATATATTTATATATTATTTAATTATTAAATTATTATTTAATTATTAATTAATTATTAAATTATTAATTAATTATTAATTAATATTTAATTGTTTTCATTTTAATTATATTATATTATTTATATATATTTATATATATATAATTTATATATTTATATTTTATATATTTAATATTTATATTTTATATATTTATATTATATATTTATATATATATAATTTATATATTTATATTTATATTTATATATATAATTTATATATTATATATATAATTTATATATTTAATTATATTATTTAATATTATTATTGAATTTTATTTAATATTATTATTTAATTTTAATTATATTATATTATTTAATTTCAATTATATTATATTATTTATATATATTTATATATATAATTTATATATTTAATTATATTATTTAATATTATTAATATTTTGAATATTATTTAATTAATTAATATTTATTAATATTTAATTATATTATTTATATTATTATATATTATTTATATTATTATATATTATTTATATTATTATATTTATATTATTATTTATATAATAATATATTTATATTATTATTTATATAATAATATTAATATCATTATATTCTATTTTATTAGAATATTAATTTATTAGAGTATTGATATGGTATAAATCATTGTAATGTATAATGTTAATTTTTTTATTTTAACATTTCGAATTTGTATTTTAGAATTAATTAAAATTCTAGAGTTTCTTACTTTTTTATGACAAATATCAACAATATTTCTATCCCCTCTTCAAATAGAAATATTATCAAATAGGAATATTACCGCTGGTTTTTTTCTTTTTTTTTTTATTTATTTTAATAAAAAAAAAAAGAAAAAAGGCCAAAGCCCCTTATCGGATTTGAACCGATGACTTACGCCTTACCATGGCGTTACTCTACCACTGAGTTAAAAGGGCCCATTTGATAATTTGATATTTGATTAAATTCCTGAATGAGTTACTATGCGGATAAGATAGATCTATAGAAATAGATTAGAAATCCAATCTATAGAAAATCTATAGAAAATAAAAAATAAATAAAGAAAGTCAATCTATAAAAAAAAATAAATAAAGAAAGTCAATCTATAAATCTATTTTTATATTATTTATATATTATATATAAATAATAATAAAATAAATAATAATAAATATATAATTCAAATAAATATAGAATTAAATAATTAATTCAAATAAATATATAATTAAATAATTAATTAAAATTAATATAAATATAATAATATTAATAATTATAATTAATAAATATATAATAAATATAATAAAAATATATAATAAATATAATAAATATATAATTAATTATAATAAATATATAATTAATATATAATTATAATTATAAATATAATAATATAATTATAAATATAATAATATAAATATAATAAATATATAATTTAAATATAATAAATATATAATTATATAATATAAATATATAATAATAGTTAATATATTATTTCAATATTCAATAATATAATAATATATCAATAATATAATAATATAATATTGAAATTTTCAATTTCAATAGAATATCAAAAATTTTTTAATTAGAAATTATAAAAAAAAAAAAATATTATTTTCTAAAATAGAATATTATTATTCTAAATTCATAAATTCTAATATAAACTAATATAAATTAGAATAAGTATACTTTACTAAGTAAATAAGTATACTTTACTAAGTATAAGGAGTAGATTCATTCTAGTTCATTTATAAGCGAGAGATTTGATTTACCTAGTGAGTATAGGCTAAATTCGTGAATATAGGTAAACAAATGGTTTATTGATATTGAATTTATCATATTGATATTGAATTTATCAAGGCCAACCCTAATTGAATTCGCTGCCGAAATTCATTTGATTGATACATGTATTTAGCAATTCAACATAGATCCAAGATATTTTATCGAATCGCTGATGAAAAGATTCTATTTATCACCTGAACCAAATTAAAATCAAATTGGATAACTTGTTGATGCCTATCCCTCTTCCCCGATTTATTAATTTATTATTTGTTAAATTAGAAAGGTGGAAAGATTCTTCGAATTTAGTCATATCATTTCGTTATATTGACAATTTCAAAAAACTGTTCATACTATGAACATAGTATGCTGGCAGTCGAGCAAATGCGCCCCCATCGTCTAGTGGTTCAGGACATCTCTCTTTCAAGGAGGCAGCGGGGATTCGACTTCCCCTGGGGGTAGGGTATTACGAAAGGAAGTTGTCTTAATAAGTATGGAATTCCTTCTTCCTGGGTCGATGCCCGAGCGGTTAATGGGGACGGACTGTAAATTCGTTGGCAATATGTCTACGCTGGTTCAAATCCAGCTCGGCCCAATAATTCACTGATCCGCCATGAAATGATAGAACTCCTTTGTTCTCTCGAAATGCCGCGATACAGAAAAAAAGTCAAATGTTCTCGCAAATTCTGATCTTGCTAATGATCTAGATTCAGATCAGGATTTGTAAGTATAAAGTCTAAGAAAAGGAGTAATGTAAAGAAAAACAAAGTCTTTTTTCCTTTTTTCATTGAAAGATTTTTTTATTATCAATCGGCGTTGATTTGAAATAACGAAAAAATGACTAGTAATCCCCGTCCCTTTTATCACTTATCACTAAGGTGCATATCCATGTGGATATCAATATACCACTCCCGTTTCTGTTATATACAACGCGGTGATTCCAATCTAAATAATAGTAAAATCTAAATAGAAGGGATTTGAATGAAATCATAAGAATATATATGCTGTACACTTTATTGCATTTCCCCGGGATTGTAGTTCAATTGGTCAGAGCACCGCCCTGTCAAGGCGGAAGCTGCGGGTTCGAGCCCCGTCAGTCCCGACGGATTCAAATCCAATAATATAATAAAAAATACATTAATTCATTTTTCCCTTTTCTGCGAAAGGGGGACAAATAACATAATTTTATAGCATAATTTCATTCCCAAGGGGATCCTTCTTATTTATTTTATTTTCGTTTTACATTTCTCATCAAAGTAAATACAAATATGGGAATTTTCATTTTTTTTTCAACTAGTACTGATTCTGATTGATAGAGACATATGTAGATTAGTACAATTATTGGTATTGGTAGCGTTATATTCAAGATTCCAAAAGATACTTGGAATTTTTGATTACTCCCGACCCGTATAATGAAATCGAATTGAATGCCATATCTTTTCCGGTAACGCATACACAAATGGAATTTTTATTTATTTGTATTACGATACAAAATAAATTGAATTACTTTGGTAGAATCCTTTGAATCTGAAAAGTATCTTTTTTTGGCTCCGATTTTATTTTTATGGAATCTCAATTACAAACTCAAATTTGAAACAATCTATCTCATTCAAATTGTGCACCGAAGTTTTGTTTAATGTATTCTATGCATTCCATTAACAAGGAAAGAAGATAAAATAAATAACAAGGAAAGAAGATAAAATAAAGATCAAATAAAAAAAAGTAATGGAAAAAAATTATCAATTGAATCAAGAATTCAAGCAATTTTTGAATTCCGTATGGATAAACGATCTTTCTATGTTATACTATTCAATTCTCGACGATGAATCGATTTGATAACTCAGATATTGTTATTCATAATATTGATCAGACTCGATATCATCGAGATGGAATTCATCCCATTGAATTTGGGATGCGAAAGATTTATTATCTCTATGGGATTAAATCCCGAGTTATTACGAAGTAAAGAAAAACGAAACGATGAGATTATGGAAGTAAATATTCTTGCGTTTATTGCTACTGCCCTGTTCATTCTAGTTCCTACTGCTTTTTTACTTATAATTTACGTAAAAACTGTTAGTAAAAGCGATTAATTTGAATGAAACTTGACTTCTTTGCCTTCTTAGTTCTTATCAATATCAATGATTGAAGAAAAAAATGAAAAGGATTCCTATTTTGTTTGAATCTTAGATGAAATGGATGAAATGAGCGGACTAGAATTAGCAGTATTCTATGAGATCCGATAGTATGATAGAAAGAAAAATATTTCTTTCTATCATACTATCCATTTTTTTTTTGTTTTATTCTGGTGTATACAGTGTATCCAGTTGTACTATAGAAAGATATAGAGAAAGATATAGGCTTAATTTAATATAGATATAGATTAATCTATAATATCATCCTCATATTCATATGTCTAGATATCAATTATTTGTATGTAACGTACATAACGTCCCAATTCTATTTCTTCATCTATTTGATTTGTGTTGATTCCAATTAATATTAATATGAAATAGTTGAAAGGCAGTTCTTACTCTTACTTTTTGGGCTCTAATTCCTAGATTTCCGATTATTTTCAATATGAATCCCACCATCTACCGAAAGAATAAAATCAATGAAAAAGGTATTATTCATAGAATAGATTACTTTACTCGAATCCAATATAATTTGGAAATGAAGATATGAAGATATTTTGAATTAATAAATTCAAAAATCTTTGCAGAACGGTCTATAAAACAATCGATAGAGTTTGATTTCTCAAACTCAATTAGTAATACCCCTAAAGTCCATTTCTTCCCCATATTACGAGTGAAAGGGAAAATGTAAAGACTACCATTAAAGCAGCCCAAGCGAGACTTACTATATCCATGCGAATTATGTCCTCTATGAATATGAAGGAATTTTTCCATTATTGTTCACTAATAATAGTAGAATTGTTGACACAGAGTCAAAAAAAAAAGATTCTGTTCAATATATTGATGAAAAAAATCCAAAAAATCCAATTAATTCAACGAAGTTCTTATCTTATTCTTATGAGATTGCTAGTAGAATCGATAAATTTTTAGTACAAATTTGAGTACAAACAAAAAAGCCAGCGGTCCCCTTGGAAGTATCAAGAAGCCCTTTCCTCCGCGTGCTTCTGTTGGGAGCAAATTCGATAAGTTATATCAGCAAAAGAAAAAGGAATAAGATATTTTGCGTCTTTTGTTGATCAGGCGACACCCGGATTTGAACTGGGGAAAAAGGATTTGCAGTCCCCCGCCTTACCACTCGGCCATGCCGCCAAGGCAACACAAAATAGACGAAACTATTCCCACCCTTTTTTTATATTGCCATTTTATTGCCTTTTTTTATTTTTAGTTTTATTTTAGAGGGGAAAGTTTCTTTATTTTTTTTTTGTACTTGCATTTTGAATTCCATTTTTATTAACCCCCTTTATTTCTTTTCTAAATTCCTAAAAAAAAATCCTTCTTTTTTCTGGATCTATCTTTTCAATTCATTTTGTATAGTATCTCAAAACACACACTATCTAAAATTTTCTATTATCTATTGAAATGAAAAGTCAATTTTCAGTTACAAACTCAAGAAAAATTGGAACCATAAACTGTGAATTCATGAACGATTCTTGGATTTGAATCTAAAATTGTATTTCTCTAATCCTAATGATATAAGAAAATCAAAATTGATACATAACCAATTCGTATTGATTCTTTTCAATAAAAAAAAATTCTTCTCAGTTTAAATTATAACAACAATTATGAGTATATGTAAACCCTAGAACATAAATTTTTACACGGATATCTATCTTATCTGTCTATGATTCCTATAGGAAAATTTCTATTCAATAAAAATGAAATAGAAATTTTCATAGAGCATGACATGCACTGTCCAAAATAGAACTGCAGTAAAATAAAAGGAGAGACATATATATAGATAGCTATAGTTATGAGATAGCTATAGTTATGTCGCATATGTTTGTTTAATAAGCCTTCTTTGGAATATGTAATATCATAATAATGGTAGAAATTGAATCACTTTTTGTTTTGCTATTCTATAAAAAATTTCCTAAGTCTAAGGTAAGTGGAATTTCTCAATTCCTTTCCGGTTATATCTGTTGCAAATTCTAATTTGAGTATAAATTTCTCTTTATTCATTCCTCCGTTCATACGTATTTCATACATTCCATATCTATGGAGTTAGATAAAATTTTATGTGATTCTGTAAACAGAATATAAATTCCATCATTGCTAGATCGATCCATATAATTTGTAATTTGAATGAAGAACAATCCAATAATGGGATTTTTTTATTTTTAATAAACGGGAAATTCAAAATGCTCGGGGATGGAGATGAGGGAATGTCTACAATACCTGGATTTAATCAGATACAATTTGAAGGATTTTGTAGGTTCATTGATCAGGGCTTAACAGAAGAACTTTATAAGTTTCCAAAAATTGAAGATACAGATCAAGAAATTGAATTTCAACTATTTGTGGAAACATATCAATTAGTAGAACCGTCGATAAAAGAAAGAGATGCTGTATATGAATCACTTACATATTCTTCTGAATTATATGTATCCGCGGGATTAATTTGGAAAACTAGTAGGGATATGCAAGAACAAACAATTTTTATTGGAAACATTCCTCTAATGAATTCTCTGGGAACTTTTATAATAAACGGAATATACAGAATTGTGATCAATCAAATATTGCAAAGTCCCGGTATATATTACCGGTCAGAATTGGATCATAACGGAATTTCGGTCTATACCAGCACCATAATATCAGATTGGGGGGGGCAGGTAGAATTAGAGATTGATAGAAAAGCAAGAATATGGGCTCGTGTGAGTAGGAAACAGAAAATATCTATTCTAGTTCTATCATCCGCTATGGGGTTGAATCTAAAAGAAATTTTAGAGAATGTGCGCTACCCTGAAATTTTCTTATCTTTCCTGAATGATAAGGAAAAAAAAAAAATTGGGTCAAAGGAAAATGCCATTTTGGAGTTTTATCAACAATTTACTTGTGTAGGCGGAGATCCAGTATTTTCTGAATCCTTATGTAAGGAATTACAAAAGAAATTCTTTCAACAAAGATGTGAATTAGGGAGGATTGGTCGATTAAATATGAATCGGAGACTGAATCTTGATATACCTCATAATAATACGTTTTTGTTACCGCGAGATATATTGGCAGCTGCGGATCATTTGA
>CANTUR010000829.1:5000-7500 GCA_947683625.1 Mallotus nudiflorus | reverse complement strand
CGGTGGCAACTAGATCAATGCGCTATTGCTTCAAGAGAAGCTCCCGTCGAAGTTCACTATGAATCTTTGGGTACCTATCATGAGATTTATGAGCACTATCTAATAGTAAGAAATATAAACAAAGAAATTCTTTGTATATACATTCGAACTACTGTTGGTCATATTTCTCTTTATCGAGAAATCGAAGAAGCTATACAAGGGTTTTGCCAAGCCGGCTCAGATGGTATCTAATCATAGGGATCTAAGCGAAGTAATTCTATGACACCGGCATGAATTCCGACCTCTTCGGTTCAGATAGGACCATAGTTCCTGAATTTCTATACAAATAAAGATCGAGAAAAGGAAGTTTCCAATCATTGACTCAAATCCATTGTCGAACTCTACTCAGCGGAATATGGAGGTACTTATGGCCGAACGGGCCAATCTGGTCTTTCACAATAAAGTGATAGATGGAACTGTCAGTAAACGACTTATTAGCAGATTAATAGATCATTTTGGAATGGCATATACATCACACATCCTGGATCAAGTAAAGACTCTGGGTTTCCAGCAAGCCACTGCTACATCCATTTCATTAGGCATTGATGATCTTTTAACAATACCTTCTAAGGGATGGCTAGTCCAAGATGCTGAACAACAAAGTTTGATTTTGGAAAAACACTATCATTATGGAAATGTACATGCGATAGAAAAATTACGCCAATCTATTGAGATATGGTATGCTACAAGTGAATATTTGCGACAAGAAATGAATCTAAATTTTAGGATGACGGACCCCTTTAATCCAGTCCATATAATGTCTTTTTCAGGAGCTAGGGGAAATGCATCTCAAGTACACCAATTATTAGGGATGAGAGGATTAATGTCGGATCCGCAAGGACAAATGATTGATTTACCTATTCAAAGCAATTTACGCGAAGGACTATCTTTAACAGAATATATCATTTCTTGCTACGGAGCCCGAAAAGGGGTTGTCGATACTGCTGTACGAACATCAGATGCTGGATATCTTACGCGTAGACTTGTTGAAGTAGTTCAACACATTGTTGTACGTAGAACAGATTGTGGCACCACCCGAGGGATCTCTGCGAGTCCTCGAAATGGGATGATGTCGGAAAGAATTTTTATTCAAACATTAATTGGTCGTGTATTAGCAGACAATATATATATGGGTCTACGCTGCATTGCCATTCGAAATCAAGATATTGGGATTGGACTTGCCAATCGATTCATAACCTTTCGAACACAAACAATATCTATTCGAACTCCCTTTACTTGTAGGAGTACGTCTTGGATCTGCCGATTATGTTATGGTCGGAGTCCTACTCATGGCGATCTAGTGGAATTGGGGGAAGCCGTAGGTATTATTGCAGGTCAATCCATTGGAGAGCCGGGTACTCAACTAACATTAAGAACGTTTCATACTGGCGGAGTATTCACAGGGGGTACTGCAGAATATGTACGAGCCCCCTTTAATGGAAAAATCAAATTTAATGAGGGTTTGGTTCATCCCATACGTACACGCCATGGGCATCCTGCTTTTCTATGTTATATAGACTTGTATGTAACTATTGAGAGTCACGATATTATACATAACGCGACTATTCCACCAAAAAGTTTCCTTTTAGTTCAAAACAATCAATATGTAGAATCCGAACAAGTGATTGCTGAAATTCGGGCGGGAACATACACTTTGAATTTTAAAGAGAAGGTTCGAAAACATATTTATTACGATTCAGAAGGGGAAATGCACTGGAGTACTGATGTATACCATGCACCCGAATTTACATATAGTAATGTCCATCTCTTACCAAAAACAAGCCATTTATGGATATTATCAGGAAATTCGTGCAGATCCAGTATAGTTCCTTTTTCACTACACAAGGATCAAGATCAAATGAACGTTCATTCTCTTTCTATCAAAATAAGATATATTTCTAGTCCTTCCGTAAATAATGATCAAGTTAAACACAAATTCTTTAGTTCAGATTTTTCGGGTAAAAAAGAAAGTAGAATTCCTGATTATTCAAAACTTAATCGAATCATATGTACTGGTCATTGTAATCTCATATATCCTGCTATTCTCTACAAGAATTCGGATTTATTGGCAAAGAGGCGAAGAAATAAATTCATCATTCCATTCCAATCAATTCAAGAACAAGAGAAAGACCTAATGACCCGCTCAGCTATCTCGATTGAAATACCGCTAGATGGTATTTTCCGTAGAAATAGTGTTTTTGCTTATTTTGACGATCCCCAATACCGAAGAAAGAGTTCGGGAATTACTAAATCTGGGGCTGTGGGAGTGTATTCAATCGTCAAAAAAGAAGATTTTATTGAGTATCAGGGAGTCAAAGAATTTAAGCCAAAATACCAAATGAAAGTAGATCGCTTTTTTTTCATTCCCGAAGAAGTGTATATTTTACCCGAATCTGCTTCCCTAATGGTACGGAACAATAGTATCATTGGAGTAGATACACCAATTGCTTTAAATACAAGA
>CANTUR010000828.1:0-38037 GCA_947683625.1 Mallotus nudiflorus | reverse complement strand
TTCACTCAAGATTTACACACTCAAATGAGCTTGGATTTTGACAAATAAGCTCAATTTATAAAACTTAAGATATTTATTTCAAAAGGAAAAATAATTATTTTCTCATTATGAGCTCTAAAGATATCAAAAAACCTCATTAAATTTTAGAGATCGAATTAGTCAAAAAATCACAGTATATCAAAAATATATATTTTTAGTATATAATTTCATACACATTTAATTAAAATTATTAATATCAAAATTTAAATATGTAAATTATCAACAATCATTTTCTAGTGAAATGAAATATCTTTTTCAAATTTATATTCCTTTCTATTTATTTCAATTCCGATTCGAATTACAACTGCGAACCAAAAACCACTTAAAGTTTTATAATTAAATAATAATCAAACACAAAATACAGTGATTATTCATTTACCGAATCTTTGACAGTTAGTGCACCACTGACAGCTTCAAGCATTCTTCCTCTCCATTCCTTTCACCCCTTTCTTCTTCGAGAAAACTTCAAGATTATCCGACACTAATAGCATCTTTCAATTGTTCTCTCATTCACTTAACCACTTGCTTTCATAATTCACTCAGAACTTCAAGAACTGCGCCCGTATCAGCTTCTATGGCTACTGCGTATGCTGCTAAGTTTAAATCTGTTTGGATGCTGAGAAAATGAAAGAAAAAGAACAAAAATCAGTTCCTCTTTTCTTGCAGATGAAAAGATGTAATTTTGTTACTGGGTATTTGAGTTCTCAACGTTCTGTTTACAGAATTGTTAATGAGGTTCTTCCGCCTGCTCTTACTTCTGCTTCAGACCCACCTCCAATTTTTGATGGAACAACATGGTAATGGGACTGAAGTAAATTACGATACTGATGATGCCTATTAATTAACACGTTATCTTATGAGCTATTTGGCCTCTAATCGTTTGATTTTTAGTGATTATCTGACCATCGTTTGTATATTTCAGGTTTTACATCTCTTACACATGCCCATATGCACAGTGTGTGTGGATTACTCGGAACTGTAAGGTTGTTTCTGCAACCTTAGGAATTGGGTTTGTTTAATTTGATTTGAAAATGTCTATAGTTCTAGATAGAACTAGAGTTTTAGAAATTGAATAATTAAACTCAGACAATAGATATTCTTGTTCCAAGAGCACCTGATCTGGAGTAGATAACTGTTTCAAAGTTAATTTCTGTCTTTTTGGTGTGATCTTTTTGTTGGTTTTTTGCTAAAACTTGTTTTTTTCATTGTTCTTAATCAAATGGGGAGAGCAGGGATTACAGGATGTGATAAAATTGTTCCTATTGATCTGCAAAATAGGCCTGCCTCGTACAAAGAGAAAGTCTACCCTCCTACCAGGTCAGGTTATGTGATTGTAACTTGCTTTTAGTTGAAATTTTCTTAAGATTGTCATTATTTCTCATACAGTAATTGTAACTTTAGGTTTTTAATTTATTTCTCATATGACTTTAGAATTCAGCTTCAGTAATGCACCAATCAGTCCTTAAAATAGCAAAGAAATATGTAACTGTTACTATAAAGTGACAAAAATAATTGCTGACACAAGTTTTTTTTTTTTTTTGAAGAAATCAAATGGATGATCTTATTCCATGAACATCCAAATGCTTGACACATAATTGCAGCATGTAAATTTCTTTTTCTATAAGCAGGCGAAACTGATATTTTAGTTAAACAGCTGCTCTTTTTGGATTTTGAACTTCTTCTGAACTAATAGAATGGGGGTTTTGGGGGCTGTATATAGAGATGAAAGATGAGTGATTGGCTCAGGGTTGTGCAAAACTAGTAGAATTTGCTTGCTTCTTTCTGGCTGGATAAAGACTTAGGTTTATCACTCTATTGGCATCAAAAGTAGTTCTCATATACTAAGCAATGTGATCTAAAATTAATTGGCGTTGTGCGCTTCTTCTTAACTAATGAAATATGACGTTGGGCTTGAATGTAGAGATCAACGATGAGGTAAGAGAATTGCCAACGATCCTACAAGATAATTTGAATTTGCTGTAGGTAAATTGGTACAAAAAATCATGACCTTTTCAACTTTTGCAAATTCATACAGAACTTCAAAATTTGACAAAACTAACCAAACTTAAAAAATTATTTGCAATTTTAGCACAACTGCAATTTGATCAATATGTGGCATCTAAGTGAAGTGGTTAATCTCAAATTTTGTGAATTCCACATCCAAATCATCTAAATACTAATTATAATAATTAATTAAACTTCAACCTAAATAATTTTAAAAAATATAAAATGGGAATGAAAAATTTATTTAATTTGTAAAGGCTATACTCATCTCCTTTTACCTAGTTTAAACCTTTATATGAACGTGAGACTATAATAATAGATGCTAGCTAACTTACCTAAAATGTCATGTATGTATTTATTACTTAATTTATGAACAAATTACAATTGTGTTAAAATTGCAATAATGTTTCAACTTGGCTAGTTTTGATAAATTTTAAAAGTTTGGTATAAATATGCAAAAGATAAAAAAGGTTATGATTTTTGATACCAATAGGCCTTTGCTATATATATTATTTTTGCTCTCCTTCTGGATTGTTTATGCAAGGTGCTAATGCAGGTACCTGCCACTGGTACACAATAATGAAGTCAAAGGAGAGTATCTAGATTGGTTAAATACATTGATTGTAACTTTGACGCGACTCACTTTTCCCTGATGTAGATTTCAGAGCAGCCTTTGTTTCTTTTTTTCATGTCTTCATATAAGTAACATACTTATACCATTTTTTGCAGGATTCAGCAAAGAAAGAGTTAGCAGAAGAATTGTTTGCATACTTTGACTCGTTAAAAAGCGCATTACTTTCCTTGTACAAAGGAGAAACAAGTGAAGCTGTGGCTTAAGTGCCTGGTGCTGGTCTAGAAACTTAAATAGTGCCATGACAATGATTAACTGCCCCAGGTGCTGTACTTGATTTCATTGAAACATCTCTTTCCAAATTTGATGATGGACCATTTTTCCTTGGGCTGTTTAGGTCTGGTAAGGATAAGAAATATAACATATCTTGTGGTTTAGTTACATGCTTTCTATGAATTGATGGCATGAATTTTCATTTTAATCAAAGGTTGGTTACCAAATGTTCTACCAGTGAGATTATTCTGGAATCTATTTTATTTATTACATTGAAATGAACATGGTCGATTTGCCCATTCCATTTTCTATAGGTAGATATTGCTTTTGCTCCTTTTATTGAAAGATTTCAACCTGCCTTGTTGGATGTAAAGGAGTACGACATCACTATAGGGAGGCCTAATCTGGCCACTTGGATTGAGGTATGATAAAATTGCTTGTATATTTTGACTCTTGTCAATTACCATCTCTAATCAAACATTCGTTTCTGTTTTATCAGATTCGTATCCTCTCGTCTTTGTTATAATTCAGCAATGTTGTTTTCCGAGTCAGACTGTCTCATGTTTATCATGTCACTATAGGAAAGTTCAAATTGTTGAACTCAAATTTTTTAACTATTAGAATTTCTTGAAAGAGATTAAATATTACATTAGTGGTGATTGTCTTTTATATGATGAAGTTCCATATGGCTAAGCACAATCAGTCATGTCCAGGCTAACATGAGAGTATCTCAATATGTTTTTTTTACATCCAGCACAATCAGTCATGTCCAGGTTTTTTATGTCACAGCCAATTGAATAGGAACTTTAAACTGTCAAAAGGAAGAAGTCTTTAATATAATGTGTCGCAAGAGGATGGAAATTATGTTTCCTCTATTCAGAATTTTCTTGTTGGATGAAGGACTAGTATTATATGGCTCAGCTCAATTACTTGCATGTCTGCCTGAACTGGTTGGAGCTAAATATGTTGAATTTTTCCTTTTCTTCCTTTCTATCATCTTCCATTTAAATGGAAAGTTTTTGATGTTCCAGCTTTTTACTGAACTAGAGCACATTCTTTTTTCCATTTTCTTTTTTGCAAATAAAATGGTTAGCGTGTACAAATAAAACTGGTAACCTTTGGAGTTTGTCTATGTATTGATCTTTACTTATATCATATCATGGAACTCCTTTTGGAGGAGTTGAACAAAATTGACGCTTACAGCCAAACCCGGCGAGATCCGAATTTATTTCATGTTGAAAGCTACAAGAGACGCATTTTGGTACCTTCTGTTTCTGTTTGTTGGAGTTGTTGACATTATTGTTGAAGAGTGTAAAAATTAGCAATGTATTAAAGTTAGTTAATAAGAATGGTGATCCATATCTCAAGGACACAAGTTGACCATAAATATTGTGTTAATATGTCCTTGTCTCTGTCTTGGACAAGCAACTTCTCCTTATAAAAGGAGGCCGAGGAACAGAAATGAGTATATGTATGCATTTTGAGAAGTAAGAAAAAGATGAAAAAGATAACTTGTTTAGTTCAGATTTTAGTTGATCATCTTAGTTGCTATCATGTTCATCTATTCTACCTTCCAAGATCCAATGGTGGTAATAGAGTTCCAATGATCTTTGAGGGGTTTGTTTATATGCAAAATCATGTTTTGAAGTGTTGAAATGTTGCTGAGAAATTTGTTGGAAGTTTAGTTTTCATACTATGCAGTATGACTTCATCAAGTTGTGTCTATTTTTTGAGTTCTGAATTCATGATTTCTCAAAAAAAAAAAAAAAAAGGTTTGAATGGGACCAATATGTCCAAAAACTGTAAAATTGCCTCAAAATTGTCCTTGAAGAATGTTTGCAAACCATGTTTCAGTTGTGCCCTGTTTTCTCAGCAAAAAGAAGAGAATTTGAAGATAATTTTTTATGCATTGTTTATCAAAAACCAAGAACTTTGAAGGACCAACATGTCCTTAAATTGAATTTGAGCTTCCTGAACTCTTGCAAATGGTGAGAGATGATGGCAACACTTCTAATTTCCTCATCTCATGTTCTCGGGCAGGCTCAGCTCTAGACTCTCGATTATTCTCTGTTTAGCCATGAAGTCAATGCTTTCTTATACCAGCTCTAATGCTAGCATCTATATATCATGTGCAAAAGTGCCAATAATCTAAGAATCAAAATGGAAGTTGCAAATAAACTACGTGTTTCTAGGTTCCTGTGGAAGCAATAGAAGTGTGAAATAATCGAAGAATCAAAATGGAAGGTGCATACTAATATCAATAAGCTCTAATACACTTCTCTGGAACACGAGATGAGGAACCACCAAACCTTATGAATTTTTTAGACTCTGCAGTTGTATAGCACCAACCCATCAAACCTTCTATTCTTGACTTGACTGTGCTAACTTCTTGCAAGTGTGGTCTTGCATAAACCAGTCATCACAAGCAACCTAGTCAGGTTTCCTCCCGGTCATCAATAACAATTGTACAAAAACATCATCATGAATGCAAGTATTGACAGGTGAATGTAAATGCCCAAACATTTCACTGGTTATTTTAACGGCAATTACTGATGCATTGTGAACATGTAAGAAAAGTAGAGGTGCGAACTCGTTATAACTGATAGTACAATGCAGAAATGGAGTTTGAGAATTAAGCATATAAATAAAAATCCTCAAGTTCTCAATTGACTTTCCTCAAGAACTCTCTCGGATCTGCCCTTCAATGTTGTCACTGGAACCAAACATTTGATATGTGCTTGATCTTGTAATTCTCTTCGCCCTGCAGTCACCTTTCAAGGTCTCCGTGCACTCGCCGCAAGCCTAGTTCTTGAAGGGTGGAAATGTTCTGTAAACCATCAGGAAGAAACCTCAAATTTGAACAATATGAAAATTGGAGACACCTTAAACTTGGAAAAGCTCCACTCACTATCTCATTATATGCAGACATTTCAGCCGCGGGAAGCTCCCCACCTTGCAAAATTCTTTACTAATAATCTTTGCATTGTAGGCTTCGCATAGAGCGAGATGTTCTAAATTGGGAAGATATTGAAGCACTGAAATTGAGTTCTCCGTTAGATTAGATTCTGCTAAGGTTAACGTGGTAATACTTCTCATGGAGAGAAGCCAATTTGGCATTTCAATTTGGCCTCCAGATAGATGAAGCTCTTGAAGAAGACATGGAGGCGAAAATGGTTCAAATTCAGGAAGAAGTCCTAAGAAAGTACCTTCTTCTTCTTCCTTGAAGAATCTTCCTTCTGCTTCTAGGGACAAGCAGACAAGGTTTTCCATCTTCATAATGGCTTCAGCTAGCTCACTAGCATGATCTTCTGAGACTCGCAAAACACTGAATCGTCTTAGTTGGGTTAAGGTACCAAGTTCATTAGCAATGCCATCTCCAGCATATACACCTTCGCAAGTTTGAAGATTCACCAATTTTCCAATTCCTTTTTGCACCCTAATTTCACAGTTGTTGATGGAATCACAAACTAGAAGGTGCCTGAGTTGTTGAATTTTCAGCACCTCTATTGGTATTTTTTGTAGTTTTCTAGACCAACTTATATCCAAAGTTTGAAGTTTCTCAAGATTACCTAAACTTTTTGGAAGCTTGTCCATATGGGGGTGCTCAACTATTGTGGAATTTCTGATTAATTTTCACCAATAATAACAAATTTATCATAAAAACTACTGCTCAGGTGACTAAAATATAAATGATTATACTAAAAATCAGCCCAAGGTAGATTTTCAAGAAAGTGTGGTGGGACACAAAAGTCTAATTAAATACTAACCTCCTAAATATAATTTTATCAACACTAGTAATTTAATAGCACAACAATTTACGATAACTATACCCGACAATAGCTATTAAATAGATATAAAAGAGAGCACCAAAATTTAATGATGTTCGACCAATTATACCTACATCCTTGGATACTATCAAAATAATATTTTACTAACTGGAGAAAATACTTATAAGAGAGAAATAATACAATTGCCTAAATATAAGAGATGAGACAATTTTGGGATAATTAAACTAGAGGGTTGGAGGAGTCTTTTATAACCAAAGAGCTCCCCCATTTCTTTACAACAAAACAATGTGGGATTGGTAATTTTACCAAAAAAAACCAATAAATCTCCACTTTGGCAAAATTTTATACAATTCTCTCATAAATCTAAATTTCAATAGTGTCTGCAAATTCCATCTTTCAATTTTTAACAATATTGATTAAGTCTAAACAATGTTTAAACTTAGCCGTAGTTACTACTTTTGTCACCATATCAACAAGATTCTTAGTGGTCCGAATCTTTTAGATTATGACTCTACTTTCTTTCTAGAATCTTTCGTACAAAGTGATATCGAATATCGATGTGGTTCGTCCTTGCATAATAAACCTGGTTCTTTGCTAATTGAATAGCACTCTGATTGTCATAATGCACTTTGATGTGCTTTCGCTCCATTACCAATTCACCAAGCAATCCTTGAAGCCAAATTGCCTTCTTCACAGCCTTTATAATTGTCATATATTCTGCCTTTATAGTAGACAAAATAACTATTGACTGTAAGGTGAATTTCTAACTAATTGGTGCCTTTGTAAAAGTAAACACACAACTAGTAGTTGATCGACGCTTGTCTAAATCACCAGCATAGTCAGTATTATAATACTCAACTACACACTGACTATCTTGCTTGTCCCGTTGAAATACCAAACCAACATCTACAGTTTTTAGAATGTACTGTAAAATCTATTTCATAGCTTGCCAGTGCTCCTTTTCAAGATCATGCATGTATCTGCTCACAACCCAACTGCCTTTGAAATATCGGGCCTCGTACACACCATTGCGTATCTGCTCACAACCCAACTGCCTTTAAAATATCGGGCCTCGTACACACCATTGCATACATCAAGCTACCAACAATACTTGCATACGATACTTTTGACATGTATTCTCATTTTGCATCATTCTTTGGTGACAAGGATGCACTAAGTTTGAAATAAAGAGCAGGTGGTGTACTAACTGGTTTTGACTTCTCATTCATGCCAAAATGTTTTAGTACCTTCCTCAAATTTTCTTTCTGAGATAAACAAATCCTCCCTAATTTCCTATCTTTAGATATTTCCATGTCGAGAATCTTCTTTACTTTACCAAGATTCTTCATCTCAAATTCCTTATTCAATTGAGTCTTTAATTTCTTAATTTATGTCTAACTCTTGGAAGTTATAAGCATATCATCAAAATAAAGAAGAAGATATATATAAGATCTGTATTATAGCTTACGTAAATACACATAATGATCATATTTACTTCTCGTGTACTTTTGCCCTATTATAAACTTGTCAAATCGCTTGTACTGCTGCCTCAAAGATTGCTTCAATCTATACGGTGATTTTTCTAATTTGTATACCATCTACTCTTTTCCAGCAACTTTAAATCCATTTGGTTGAGTCATGTAGATTTCCTTATCCAAGTCTTTATGTTTTACATCAATTTGAACTAGTTCTAAATCCAACTGTGCTACCAAAAGCCAATAAAATTCTGATTGAGAAGTGCTTTACAACTGGAGAAAATACTTCATTATAATCAACTCCCTCCATTTGAGCATAACTTTTAGCCACTAATATTTCTTTGTGGTAAATATTATCTTTGTTAGAAAATCCATCTTTTTTTGCATATACCCATTTGCACCCAATTGCCTTTTTTCCCTTCTGAAGAGTAGCTAGTTTCCATGTCTGATTCTTTTGAAGGGATTGCTTTTCTTCATTCATGGTGATCCTCCACTTTTCCTATTTTGAACTTTGGATTGCTTCATTATAAGTGGCAAAAATTTCATCATTTGCAATTGGTGATGAAGAAGTGACTTATTAGCATATCGAGCATGTTATCTAATGGTCCTCTTTCCCTCCCTTAATGTAATTGATTCATGTTGTTATAAAGGTTCTTGGGTTTGAACCTCTTCCTCATCTACCTATGGAGGTTCTTAGATCAAAAACTCTTTTTCATTTGACTCTTCTTCCAATATAGGAGATTCATCACCAATTTCTTCATTGGCTGGGATAATTCTTTTGCCATTAAACTCCACCTGTTTGGGAGTACCATCTTTTTGCTTCATATTTTCAAAAGTCACTTTTGTCAACATGGTAGATTCATCAAAGATAACATTGCTACTGAAGATTGCTTTCTTTGTTTCTAGACACCAATGACGATAGCCTTTCACACTAGATGTGATCCCTATAAAGATTGCCTTCTTTACTCTTAGATCCAACTTTAACTCCTTAATATAGTAATATATAGTAGAACCAAACACATGTAAGGAATTATAATCTATAGCTGGTTTTTTAAACCATTTATCTAATAGCATTTTACTATAATAGTAATTGATGGTAAGCGGTTGACAAGGTGATAGGCATATACTATAGCCTCAGCCTAAAATTCTTTGCCTAACCCAGCATTGGACAACATACATTGAACCTTCTTTAGTAATGTTTGGTTCATTCACTCTACCACCCTATTTTGTTGTGATGTATATCTGATGGTAAAGTGTTTAACAATACCTTCATCATCACAGACTTTTAAAAATGGATCATTTTTTAACTCTCCACCATTATTTGTATAGAGACGTTTACTTTTTTGCCTATTTGAGTCCCTACTATCTTTTTCCCTTTAAGGAAATTTTCTAACACCTCATCCTTTGTCTTCATTATATTCACCCAAACTCTACGGGAAAAATCATTAACAAATGTGACATAATATTGTTTTCCTTCCAATAAAGTTGTTTTGGAAGGCCCCACACATCTGAATGAACATAATCTTAAATACCCTCACTATTATGGCTTGCTATTCCAAATTTCACCTTTATCTTCTTCCCTTTGATGTAATGATCATAAAAATCCAATTTGTAAGCCTATTCTCCTTTTAATAATCCTTGATCTATCAATAATTTCAAGGACTTTCTCCCACAAGCTCCAAGCGCATATGCTATAACCTGGTTGCTTTTGACTCTTGACCATCAATAGAAGCTGCCATTACTACTATCCCAATAATTGTACTACCTAAAAAGTAGTACACATTATTTCTTTTCTGAATTCCTTTTATTATCATAAGTGCACCAGAGATGATTCTTATTATCCCATCTTTTGCCCTTACTTCAAAACCTTTTGACTCTAAGGTTTCTACAAAGATGAGATTCTTTATCAAATTCGGCATATAATGAACACGTGTTAAGGTTCTGGTTGATCCATATTGATTTCTCAAGTAAATTGAACCAATCCTATATGTGATAAAAAGGACATTATTTATTGTGTAGAAAATTTCACCTTTTAGTTCTTTAAAATCAAAAAACCATTCTCGATAGGGGGTCATATGGTGGCTACAAGCTGAATCTAGTAACCATGAACTAGAATAATTGGTTGATAGTGTATCAATAATTGAAAGGTTTGAATTTGCATTATCACACTCAACTACATTTGAATTTGAGATAATATTTCCCTTTCCAGGTTTACCTTTTTCCTTTAGCTTGGGATAATCTTTCTTCCAATGCCCTTTTTCTCGACAAAAGACACATTAATATTTGCTCAGTTTGGACTTTAACTTTGATCTCCCTCTTCTTCGTTTATTCTGACTCTGCAAATGGCCTCTAACAACTAGAGCTTTTGCTTCTACATTTATGTTTTCATATTTTTCTTTCTTTCTTAATTCATAATTATACAAGGCAGCATTTACTTCACTAAGAGACAAAGTAACCTTCCTATGAAGTATAGTAGTTTTAAGATAATCAAACTCATTAGGAAGCGATCCCACCAACATTAGAGTCAGATCTTCATCTTTAAAAGTCACATCCATATTCATCATATCAGTTACTAGCTAATTAAAACTAGTAATATGATCATTCATAATTGTACCTGGAATATAATTGAAGTGAAACAATCTCGTTTTCATGTAAAGTTTGTTCTGACTACTTTTCTTTAAGAACTTCTCCTCTGGTGCCTTCTATAATTTACTTATAAAAGTTTTTTTTTGTAAAAAATGAATACTTTTGCTCTTTAGAAAGACACAATTGAAAGGTATCACATGCCAATTTATTGATTGTCTTTCGTTCATTCTTCTCAACACCATCTGCTTCCTCTTCTTCAATGGCAATGTCTAGACCCTGCTGAAAGAGAGCATTTAGAACCTCACTTTGCCACATGCTAAAATAATCAGTACCATAAAAAATCTCTACACCAAATCTAGTATTTGTCACAATATTTCTTGCCAAAATTAAAGATGATGAAGTTGTTAACATCAATGTGGATAATTTTATGTTGTTTGCCATTTTTGTTGCAAATTCTATTTAATAGTTGTCAATATGAATGACAAGTAGCCTAAGGAAATTTTTTCTAATATGAAAGATTATTTTGAGCTGCAACCATAGAGCATACTAAAATAAACCAAGAGCTCTTATACCAATTATTGTGTAACTCGAGTTAATTTCCACCAATAATGATAAATTCACTTTGAGAACTATTGCTCAGATGACTAAAGTATAAATGGTTGTACTAAAAATCACCCTAAGGTAGATTCCCAGAAAAATGTGGTGGGATAAAATGGTCCACTTAAATATCAATCTCCTAAACAGAATTTTACTAAGACAAGTAATTTAATAGCATAATAAATAACGACAACTATACGCTACAATAACTATTAAATAGACATAAAAGAGAACACTAAAATTTAATGAGGTTCGACCATTTATGCTTATATCGTTGAACACTACCAACATAATATTTCATTAACTTGAGGAAATATTTACAAGTAAGAAAAAGAATACAATTGCCTAAATATAGGAGAGGAGGAAATTTTTGGATGATTAAACCAAAGGGGTGGAGGATTTTTTGATAACTAAAAAGCTCCCCTATTTCCTTATAACAAAACAATGTGGGATAGGCAATTTTGCCAAAAAAAAAACCAACATCAAGTCCAAAGACGTCAAGTGAACTAAGTCTCCCACTTCATCAGATATGGCTTTAATGAAACCATAAATATGTGAGACTGTTAGGAATGACAACTTGCATATAGCTTTTATGGAGGCCAGAGAGAGAACTTGATCCCAACGAGCATTAACAAATAGACATAAACTACGAATTCTGAAGTTTCTAAGTCAAGAGTATCCTTCATCCTATCAGTATCAACTCTGAATGTTACATGTATAAGTGAGTTTGTAGCTTTGGAAATAAAATTTTGCTCATCCACTTTAATGAGACGCAATTTCTTGTACGGATCAATGACTTTGAATTTCTTAAAGCATTCCCATGCCAATTAATTATTCAAAAATATTTTTAACTACATCCTCCATGGTTTCTCCTACTTTTTATGGTATTAGACCTTCAGCCACCAAAAGCCGAACCAGTTAATCTTTTCTAGGATCGAAATATCTCCAGCTATTGGCAAATACAATAACATAATCTAAGTAGCACTTGAGATGATGAGGAAGCTTTTCATACTTTAATGAAAAAAAAAGAAATCTTGCTACTGTTGCCTATTGTATCAGACGAACTGATACTTTTTCTTTCTGTGGTAGGAACAACAACATCCTAAGTTTGACTTCTTGGCATCTCCGTTAAATAATTCTCTATCTGACCATTTGATTCACATTTGAAGTATAAGTGAGGCATAATTTTCGATTGATTTTTTTTTTATGCAAACTAATTGAAAATTTTCTGGTTTACAACACTTTTTGCATTTGTAACTCTATTTTTTTTATCAAAGAAGATGAAAATTGTCTAGTTTGCAACACTTTTTGCATTTGAACTCTATTTTTTATCAAGGAAGATGAGGTTGAAGAAGGGAGAGATGAAAAAAGGAGCAAAGACTAAGTCTTTAGCTCTTGATAGAATTATTATTTTTTAGGATTTCTTTCTTTGTTATTTTTTTAGAAAAATTGCATAAATGGTATTTGAAATCTTCACTTTTTACTGTTTTGGCATTCAAACTTTTTTCAATCAATTATCTAAACTTTAAAATGGCATCCAAATAAGGGACAAATTACAAAACAATTCAAGACTTTTAGCATATTTGGCAAATTTAACACAACTTTTTAATTATATCAATGTTATTTATCAACTTTTTATTTTTTTTGTAATTTGAAGTACTGATAAACTCTCTATATAAGACAACTATAATTGTCTTTAATTAGTTCTCTAGTTAGGACCCACATAGGATCCAATGCATAAAATAGTGTGCTTTGTGAAATTTTTAAATGCACCATTCTATACATTGAACCATTTGTGAAGCATACTAGTGAATTAAAGCCAACTTTGGCTATCATGTTACTTATATTTCATATAAAAATATACTAATTTTTACAATTACAAAAATTAAAAAGTTAATGAATGATATTGCTCGAATTTAAAAAGTAGTCATGAAGTTGTAAAAAAAATGCTAAATGTCATGAATTTTTTTATAATTTACCCTCTAATTTATTGCTTTGGTTGATTAAATAATGCATTCAATATAAGTAGGCTCAAATTCTACTTAAGAGGCTCGCCATATCATTTGCCACCTACAAGACATGTGGTTTGATAAGAATCTCCATTATTCAAGCAACCTACAAACTATAAAAGAAAACTAAAAAAATATGGAAAATGAAGAACAAGTTGAAGAACAATAACCAACAATGGTGAAGCTTAAAAAAAAAGTTGGTGAAAAGATGATAATGCATTAAAGGCCATTCCCTCCATTTTATTTCACTTCTCTTGTCTTCTTAGTACTTCCATAGACATGAACAAGATTCTAGCTTTTTATATTCTAAGAAAAATAATAAGCGTAAACATGAAAGTGAAAATTCTTAAAATCCTTTAAGTTTAGCTGTAGCATTCATCCGACATGATTTTTCAGAAATAGAAAATTCTTTTCTAGTATTTTCATCTTATCACATAAAATTGGAACACATGTTGTTAAAAAGAAGAATGTACTTCTGTTGAGTGATACTTTGATGAGAAAGCTTTTCATACTTTGATGAATAAGAAGAACTCTTGCTATTGTTGCCTATAGTATCAGATGAACTGCTACTCTTTCCTTCTGTGGTAGGAACAACATCATGAGTTTGACTTCTTGGCATCTCCGCGAAATACTTCTCTATTTGACCATTTGATTCACGTTTAAAGTAGAAGTGAGGCATAGTTTTCGATTGATTTTTTTTTTACGTAAACTAATTGAAAATTGTTTGGTTTGCAACACTTTCTGCATTTATAACTCTGTCTTTTATCAAGGAAGACGAGGTTGAAGAAGGGAGGGATGGAAAAAAGAGCAAAGACCGAGTCTTTAGGCTCTTGATAGAATTATTATTTTTTAAGACTCCTTTCTTTGTTATTTTTTAGAAAAATTGTGCAAATGGTATTCTGAAATCTTCACTTTTTACAAATGGTTCAAACTTTTTTCAATCAATTGTCTAAACTTTAAAATAGCATCCAATTAAGGGACAAATTAAAAAAACAATTCATGACTTTTAGCATATTTGGCAAATTTAACACAACTTTTTAATTATAGCAATGTTGTTTATGAACTTTTTAATTTTTTTTGTAATTTGAAGTATTGATAAATTCTCTATACAATACAATTATAATTGTCTTTAATTAGTTATCTAGTTGGGACCCACATAGAATCCAATGAACAAAATAGTGTGTTCTGTGAAATTTTTAAATGCACCATTCTATACATTGAATCCTATGTGAATCATACCTAGAGAATTAAAGCCAACTTTGGCTACCATGTTACTTAGATTTCATCTAAGAATATACTAGTATTTAAAATTGTAAAAATTAATGAATGGTATTGCTAAAATTAAAAAGTAGTTATGAACTTACAAAAAATGCTAAATGTCATGAATTTTTTTAAAATTTACCCTCTAATTAATTGCTTTTGTTTATCAAAGAATGCATTCAATATAAGTAGGCTCAACTTCTACTCAAAAAGCACGCCACATCATTTGCCACCTACAAGACATGTGGTTTGATAAGAATCTCCATTATTCAAGCAACCTACAAACTATAAAATAAAAAATGATGTTTTATGTAGCAACTTTAAGGGAAAATACTTTTATATCGTTACTTTTCAATTGATAACTTCTATATATATATGGGGACAAATATGACATTGTTATTCAAAAAAATTTATCTTTTAGTGTTTGTTACAATACTATTCATGTAGTAAGTTGCTATATCTATCATTGTCTGAAATAAAATTAAGAAAAGATGGCAAAAGAACAATACCCAACAATGGTGAAGCTTTAAAAAAAAAGTTGGTGAAAAGATGATGATGCATTAGAGGCTATTCCCTCTATTTTATTTCACTTCTCTCGTCTTCTTAGGACTTCCATAGACATGAACAAGATTCTAGCTTTTTATATTCTACGAAAAATACTAAGCATAAACATGAAAGTGAAAATTCTTAAAATCCTTCAACTTTAGTTGTAGCATTCATCCGTCATATTTTTCAGAAATAGCAAATTCTTTTCTTGTATTTTCAACTTCTCACATGAAATCGGAACACATGTTGTTAGACAGAAAAATGTATGTCTGTTGGGTGATACTTACGATTCTTCCAGTAAAACAGATGCAGTACTGGTTGATATTTTACATTATCCTTTGCTATTGTCAATAGATGATAATGTAATTTTCCTTAGCTGGGAATGAAAATCCAAGACCTGTATGCTTTGTTGCATTCTTCAGTGGCAAGGAGTTTGAAAATGGAGGTGGGCTCTCGTCATTCCTCAGTTTCAGGGAAAAGTCTTGAGCATGTGCCTTCAAAGTGTATTTGCTTTGCTTCTAACAACAGAGAGATAAAATTTTTCACTTTCATGATGGCTGCAGCTAGCTTACTAGCATGATCTTCAAACACAAGCATAGCCACTAATATTTTTTTTTAAATTTAGCTAATTGATCAAATTTGCCGAGTTAGTAAATGATTAGTCAAAAAAATAAATTTATAGGTGGGTAATTGTTCCTTCTATTTGTTTCTTATACCATAAGATGGATAAGAAACAACTCTGTCATTGTAACAGGGTGGGCTGCTCTCCTTTATGGCTCTTAATACTATACAAAGTTTGTATGTATGATACAATACTTAAATGTATAGGAGCCTCAAAATAGGAGTGTGAATTCGGTTGGTTTTGGGAGTTTTTTTTATCGAATTAAACCAACCTAAAACCGAACTAAATTAATTCAAAAAATCAAATTGGAAATAAATGAAGTTTTTAATATGAAAATTGAACCGACCGAATAAACAGAAATTTTAATAAATATAAATTATTTTTTATTTTTTTATTATATTATTATAATATAAAAAAAATTTGGTTAATTCAGTTAACCGATTTTTTGACTTAAAAAATTGAACTGAATAAAAAATTAGATTATATTCGATTCAATTTAAAAAAATAAAATATTTTAACCAACCGAACCAAATTAGGTTAGTTCAATTGGCTAGGAAGGGTTGCACACCCCTATCTCAAAATGCTTTATTTCTTCATTTAATTATAATTTGATTACAAAATTCTAATTTATATTTTTGCAGTTATCAAACTTCTATTTAAGTTTAATCTTATAAAATTTTTTGATCCATAGAAAATTTACTATTATTATTTTAATCCAAAATTTGAAAATAATTTACAATTAAGTCCATATTTTATATATTTATATAAAAATTAGCGTAAAAACTGGAAATTTTCTTGAGGGATTAAATCATAGTTGTAATTATCTAAATATAATATAATATAATATGCAAATATTTTATTATAAATTTATATTTAATGTGCAAAAATTAAAATAATATTTCAATAAAAATAAACAATTATGTTTATGTATTATCTAAAATATAATATGATATATAAATATTCTATTAAGTTCTAATTATTTTATAAAAATTGAAAATTATAAACACCTACTTTATTTTTAAATTAAATAATATTTTTATATTAATTCCTCAAGATAAATTTTAATTTTTCATTAATTTTGTATAAATTTAAAAAATATAAATTTATTTATAGCAAATTCTAAGGTAATTTTATTTTTTTAACTTTAATTTTATCATTATTAGATTAAAGTGTATTAAATCATTTAATAGTAATTATTAATAAAGTAACATTTACTTTGTAAAATAACTACATGGTGCACCTTTATTTATAGATTATTTTTAAATTTTAAACTAAAATAATAATATTGTTGTAGAATTAAGATTGAATTGCTTAATTTGTTATAGAACTAAACTTGAAATACCAAATTAAAATTTAAATGCCTTTACTTTGTTTTAGTAGTATTTAATTAGAAGAAAAATATTTTATAGTTTTAAGAGAATTTAGAAAGAGTTTGGAGAGAATTTAGAGAACTATAATATTGAAAGAATTTGGAGAATAATCTTTTTTTTTTCTCAATCTTCTCATTAATGAATTTCAATCTTTTTATATAGAGATTTTCTTTTCACAATTTAAGAACTATTCTCTCATAAGTAATATATTATTCATTCACAAGCAATATATTATTCATTCACATTCATAATACTCCCTTTTGAATAATAATATTTTGCAACTAAGAATATGCCTAATTTAAAACCTTGCTAATTAAAAAAAAACCAGTAAAAAAAAATATTAGCAAAAGAGTACATCATTCTTATTACGCTTTTATGGCACTGCCTCGTTAAAACCTTGTTAAATAAAACCCAGGGGGAAAAACTTTAGCTTAAGGAAAAAGAGTACAGTGCATGATCTTCCCCTCAAGTTGATATGTATAATCTTCCTTCACATAGTATGCAGATGTCGCATTCTAATATCGTGAATGTGTTTTCTAAAGATTGTAGTTAGAAGCGCCTTTGTGAAAAGATCAGCTGAATTCTTACTAGACTGAATATACTTGATATCTATATGATTGTGTTTTATTAGCTGATGAGTGTATGAAAACAATCTTGGAGGTATATGTTTGGTTTTATCACTTTTGATATACCCTTCCCTTAACTGTGCAATGTATACTGCATTATCTTCATAAAAAATTGTTGGACTTTTGTTGACTGAAAAACCATAAGATTCTTCAATATGATGTGTCATTGATCTAATCCACACACACTCTCTACTTGCTTCATGTAGTGCAATAATCTCATAATGATTTGAAGAAGTAGCGACAAGTGTTTGTTTCTAGGAATGCCAAGAAATTGCAGTTCCGTTATTTATGAACACATAGCCTGTTTGAGATTTTGCTTTATGAGGATCAGATAAATGCCCTGCATTTGCATAACCAATCGATTCTTATTTTGAATTGTTAGAATAAAATAAACCCAAATCAACATTTCCTCGAAGGTATTGAAGTATATGTTTGATCCCATTCCAATGTTTTTTTGTTGGAGTTGAATTGAACCTTGCTAATAAATTGACTGCAAAAGAAATGTCAGGTCTAGTACAATTACCAAGATACATTAGAGCTCCAATGGCACTGAGATATGAAAATTCAGAATCAAGAATTTCTTCATTTTCTTCTCAGGGTTGAAATGGATCAGTCTCAATATTGAGTGATCTGACGACTATTAGAGTACTTAAAGGATTTACTTTATCCATATTAAATCATTTCAAGATTTTTTTTGTGTAATTTTATTGATGCACGAATATCCCATTGTGCATTTGCTCAATTTGTAAACCAAGGCAATACTTGGTTTTTCCAAGATCTTTTATTTCAAATTCTTCCTTTAAGTATACTGTTGCTTCATGGATCTCATTTTCTGTTCTAATGATATTTAAATCATCAACATATACAGCTATAATCACAAATTCGGATATTGTTTTCTTAATAAAAATGCATGGGCAAATAATATTACTCACACATCCTTTATTAATCAAATAATCGCTTAAATGATTATACCACATGAGCCCCGACTATTTTAACCCATATAAAGATTTCTGGAGCTTAATCGAATACATTTCTTTGGGTTTTGTACTTAATGCTTCAGGCATTTTAAATCCTTTAGGGATTTTCATATAAATGTCACTATTAAGTGATCCGTACAAATAAGTAGTTACAACATCCATAAGACGCATTTCTAATTTCTTAGAAACTACTAGGCTAATCAGATACTTGAATGTAATTGCATCCATAATAGGAGAATATATTTCATCATAATCAATTCCCGGCCTTTGTGAAAAACCTTGAGCTACAAGTCTAGCTTTGTACCTTATTATTTCATTTTTCTCATTTCTCTTTCGTACAAAGACCCACTTGTATCCTACATGTTTCACAGTTTTAGGCATAGGAATAATTGGCCCAAAAAAATTTCGCTTGTTTAGTAAGTCTAATTCAGCCTGCATAGCATCTTTCCATTTTATCTAATCATGCCTATTTTGACATTCCATGACTGATTTTGGTTCAGGATCATCTTTGTCATTTATGATTTCACATGCAACAGTATATGAAAATATTTCATCAATACTTTTCGTCTCATTTCTATTCAAAAATTTTCTTGTATTGGTATAATTTATCGAGATTTCTTGATTAATATCATTTATACCTTCCATTTGGGGACTTTCTTTATTTTCTATTTCTTCAGGGATATTTTCCTCGCTATCAATATGATTATCCACTCCCTTTCTCTTTTGAGGATTTTTATCCTTAGAACCAATTGGTCTTTCACGTTTTTAGTGTGTTTTAGACTCATGAGTGTCTTTACTCTCAGGTTTTATTTCTGAAATTTCAAAATGAGCAGGAGCATTGGCTACTGGTATATATGATTTAATCACTCTTTTTGTATCAGTAAATACATCTAGCAATTGATTTGCAATTGCTTGTAAGTGCATAATCTTTTGCACTTCATGCAATAATGATGGTTCATTCCATGAAATATCCTTTTTTCCTAATGTTGGAAAAACAACCGTATTAAATTGGCAATCAGTAAAATATGTTGTAAAAACATCATCAGTTAAAGGTTTAAGATATCTAATAATCGAGGGTGTTTCAAACCCAACATAAATTCCCAATCTTTGTTGAGGACACATTTTGTGCGTTGAGATGGCGCAATGGGTACATATATTGCACAACCAAAAATTCTGAGATGGAAAATATTTGGCTCTTGACCAAATGCCAATTGTAATGGGGAGTATTTATAATATGCACTAGGTTTGATGTGAATTAATGAAGCAGCATATAGGATTGCATGACCCCAAACTAAAATGAAAAGCTTTGTTCTTATTATTAATGGTCTAACAATAAGCTGAAGGCGTTTAATCAATGATTCAGGTAAACCATTTTGAGTATGTACATGGGCAATAGGATGCTCAACAATGATCCCAATAGACATATAATAATCATTGAATGCTTGAGATGTAAATTCACCAGCATTATAAAGTCTTACCCTCTTGATTGTATAATTAGGGAATTGTGCTCGTAATTTAATAATTTTAGCTAGCAACCTTGCAAATGCAACATTATGAGTTGACAATAGACAAACATGTGACCATCTACTGGATGCATCAATTAATACCATAAAATATCTGAATGGTCCACATGGTGGGTGAATTGGCCCACATATATCACCTTGAATTCTTTCAAGAAATATAGGTGATTCATTCTGAATTTTAGATGGTGAAGGCCTCAAGATTAATTTTTCGAGAAAACAAGTTGTACATGGTATTTCATTTGATTGAGGAATTCTTTGCCCCTTCAATGGATGCCCATGTGAATTCTCAATTATCCTTCGCATCATTACTGATCCAGGATGACCTAATATGTCATGCCATAAATTTATTGTTGAAGGATCATAAAATTTTTCTTTTACTGCCATATGCGATTTGTATATACGTATAATGCAATCCAGTAGGGAGTTTTGACAGTCTTTCCTATACTTTTATTTTTCCTGATTCATAGGAAACTATATTTAAATATTTATTACCATTTATAGTAATGGATTAGGTATTACACCCATTTTGATATATGTCATCAAAACTTAACAAATTTCTTATTGATTTTGGTGAAAACAAAGCTTCATCAATTATAAATTTTGTTCAATTTAGTAACGTAAATTTAGCTTTTCCAATTCCTTCAATTAGATCTACAGGACCTGATATTGTTTTTACAACTGCCTTTGTGGGCTTTATTTCAGAGAAATAATCTCTATTTTTCAAGATAGTATGTGTAGTACCACTATTTGGTATACAGAGATCTCCAATATTGTCTTTATACTGAGCACAATCCATATTAAACTTCAAAATAAATAAATACATAATTAATCAATTAAGGTAAAAACATAAAATGACTGTAAAGTAGGACATTTTATTAATTTGAAAATAACATACATAACAATAACATATTTTTCAGAATTGAAAATAAAATAGGTAATAACAACATACTTAAAATTATAGTTGCCTCAATTTTCATTGTCAGTAAAATTATCAGTAAAATCAGAAACATCTAGATTAGTTGAATCACTAACAAGAGTATGATGCTCATTGAAGTTTATTTCCTTTTCTTTGTCTTTTAATGATGCCTTATAAAGTTGGCAAAGATGTGGTCGTGTACGACAAATTCGTGCCCAATGTCCTTTACTACTACATTTGAAACACACAGTTTCAGACTTATGTTGGGGCCTTTCTTGAACACCACTGATGATTGATTTTAACTTCTTTTGAGGTTGAGTCTGAGTTTGTTGTGAAGTATTATTATATTTATTTTCACGACCACGGCCAAAGAATTGATCTCTTCCACGTCCATGACCTCTACCTCTCCCACGTCCATGGCTATTGTAATTTTTATGTCTGGAATAATTTATAGCATTTGCTTCTGGAAATGCTATTGAGCCAATGGGATGAGACTGATGATTTTTCATCAAGAGTTCATTATTTTTCTCAGCTACCAGTAGACATGAAATTAGTTCAGAATATTTTTTAAATCTCTACATCCTATATTATTATTGCAGTGTAACATTTGATGCATGAAATGTGGAGTAAGTTTTCTCCAGCATATCCTCGTCTGTGACTGTCTGTCCATATAATTTTAATTGTGATATTATTATGAACATTGCATAATCATAATCACTCATTTTTTTGAAATCTTGAAAGCGTAAAGCTCTCCATTCATCAGTGACTACTGGTAGTATTACATGTATTTGATGATCATATCTGTCTTTTAGATCCTTCCAAAGAACACTTGAATTTTTGATAGTCAAATATTCATATTTTAATCCTTCATCAAGATGATGATGGAGAAAATTATAGACTTAGCCTTATCTTGTAATGAGGTGTTATTATTTTCTTTTATGGTATCAATTAATCCCATTGATTGAAGATGCATTTCTACATCTAAAATCCAAGACATATAATTTTTTCCCGTGATGTCAAGAGCAACGAACTCAAGCTTTGCTAGATTTGTCATTATGATAACTAATAAAAAAAAAATATAACTCAATTAGAATTCATAAATTTGATGACTATTTAAAAAAAATCAAACATAATCAGAATTTACTAATTAATAATATCATGAATGAATATTGCAAGAAATAATAGCGGTACAAAAAATGATACAATAATATTTAAATTTATATCAAATAGAAAATCATCTTTTATATGAATTATTCCAAAAACTATTATAATAGTCATAATCAAAACACAAATATAAATATATCAAATCATGTTTATAATTTAGAGTAAAGAGAGAAAGAGAAAATGTATGAATTTGTGTGAATAAATAAAATTTATAACTTGTCTATTTATAATGAAAAATATAGTTGTTTGTTACTATTATGTTACCGTTGGTAATAAAAATATAGCCATTATAATTTTTTTTAATATAATATATTGAGAAATAAATTATATAAAGTAAAATTAATAAATAATGTTAATATGATTATTTATAGTAAGTGAGTTAACATAATGATATGTATAAATATGAGGTAAAACCGCCCATTAATATAAAATGGGGTATAACCTTCCATTAATATAAATAATAAAAAAAATATAAATATGCATAAATATAAATTGGTAGGAGGTATAACTATCCATAATATTAGAACCATTTTTAGCAATTTTTGCATCAATGATGTAGTTAGTAAAACAAAATAAAAATAAAAATTAATATAAAATTAGATTGAAGAAATAAATATAAATATGAATAAATATAAATTAATAGGAGATATAGTCATCCATGATAATATATAATTAAATAATATATTTATAAATATTAAATATTAAAAAATATGTATCTTATTATATTGATCGAGAACTTTTCGTGCTGATAATGTGTTGTAGAATTAAGATTGAATTGTTTAATTTGTTATAAAACTAAACTTGAAATACCAAATTAAAATTTAAATGCCTTTACTTTGTTTTAGTAGTATTTAATTAGAAGAAAAATATTTTATAGTATAATGATTTTAAGAAAATTTAAAGGGAGTTTGGAGAGAATTTGAAGAACGATAATATTGAAAAAATTTAGAGGATAATCTATCTTTTTTCTCTATCTTCTTATTAATGAATTTCAATTTCTTTATATAAATTTTTTTTTTCACTATTTAAAAATTATTCTCTTATAAACAATATATTATTAATTTACAAGTAATATATTATTTATTCACGTTCATACTAAATAAATATTAAATTGTTTAAAAATTGAAAAATATTCTAAAAACTACGGCAAGATTTAAATAAAAATTTAATAACTAAAAAGATTATCCAATACCAACAGCATCATTCAATTCTTCTCTCATTCACTTCAACGGCAACAACTTGCTTTCGTAATTCACTCGTAACTTCAAGAACTGCACCCATATCAGCTTCTATGGCTACTGGGTATGCAGCTAAGTTTAAATTTGTTTGGTTGCTGAGAAAATGAAAGAAAAAGAACAAAAATCAGTTCCTCTTTTCTTGCAGATTAAAAAGATGCAATTTTTATTACTGGGTCTTTGAGTTCTCAACGTTCTGTTTGCAGAAGTGTTAATGAGGTTCTTCCGCCTGCTCTTACTTCTGCTTCAGAAGCCCCTCCAAGTTTTGATGGAACAACAAGGTATGGTACTGAAGTGTTAATACAATTGCTTGCAAATTTTAAAAACTGTTTAATGATACTGATGATGCCTATTAATTAACTACGTTATCTTATGAGCTATTTGGCCTCTAATTGTTTGGTTTTTAGTGATTATGTTACCATTGTTTGTACGTTGCAGGTTGTACATCTCTTACACATGCCCATATGCACAGCGTTTGTGGATTACTCGCAACTATAAGGTTGTTTCTGCAACCTTTTTAGGAATTGGGTTTTGTTTATTTTGATATGAAAATGTCTATAGTTCTAGATAGAACTAGAATTTTAGAAATTGAATGCTTCAACTCAGACAATAGGTTGTGTGGAGATTCTTGTTCCAAAGAGCACCTAATCTGGAGTAGGTAACTGTTTCAAAGTTAATTTCTGTCTTTTGGGTGTGATCTTTTTGTTGGTTTTGTGCTAAAACTTGTTTTTTAGTGTTCTTAAGCAAATGGGGAGAGCAGGGATTACAGGATGTGATAAAATTGGTTCCTATTGATCTGTTAAATAGGCCTGCCTTGTACAAAGAGAAAGTCTACCCTCCTAACAAGGTGAGGTTATGTGATTGCACCTTGTGATTGTAACTTGCTTGTGCTAATTTTCTTAAGATTGTCATTATTTCTCATACGGTAATCGTAACTTCAGGTTTTTATTTTATATCTCATATGACTTTAGAATTCAGATTTAGTAATGCACTAATCAGTCCCTGAAAATAGCAAATAAATATGTCTGTTACTATACAGTGACAAAAATAATTGCTGACACAAGTTTTTTTTTTTGAAGAAATCAAACGGATGATCTTGTTCCATGAACATCCAAATGCTTGTCACATAATTGCAGCATGTATATTTCTTGTTCTGTTGTCATGCTAAACTGATAATTTTAGTTAAGCAGCTTCTCTTTTTGGATTTTGAACTTCTTCTGAACTAATAGGTATATGTAGAGATGAAAGATGAGTGATTGGCTAAGGGTTGTGCAAAACTAGTAAAATTTTGCTTGCTTCTTTCTGGCTGGATAAAGGCCTATGTTTATCACTCTATTGGCATCACAAGTAGTTCTTGTTTACTAAGCAATGCTATCTAAAATTAATTGGCATTGTGAGCTTCTTCTTAACTAATGAAATATGAAACTGGGCTTGAATGTAGAGATGAAAGATGGAGTAAGAAAATTGCCAAGGATCCTGCAAGATAATTTGAATTTGCTATATCACATTATTTTTGCTTTCTTTCTGGTTGTTTACGCAAGGTGCTAATGCAGGTACCTGCACTGGAACACAATAGTGAAGTAAAAGGAGAGTCTCTGGATTTGATTAAACCCATTGATGGTAACTTTGACGGACCATCACTTTTCCCTGATGTAAGATTGAGAGCTGCCTCTGTTTCTTGTTTTCATCTCTTCATTTAAGTAACATGCTTACACTATGTTTTGAAGGATCCAGCAAAGAAAGAGTTAGCAGAAGAGTTGTTTCCATACTTTGACTCATTCAAAAAAGTGTTAGTTTCCTTGTACAAAGGACAAACAAATGAAGCTGGTGGGTTAAGTGCCTGGTGCCCCAACTTTTCTTTTTCGGCTAGAAACTTAGATAATGTCATGACAGTGATGAACTGCTACAGGTGCTGCACTTGATTTTATTGAAACCTCTCTTTCCAACTTTGATGATGGACCATTTTTCCTTTGGCAATTTAGTAAGGATAAGAAATTAATTGAAACCTCTCTTTCCAAATTTGATGATGGACCATTTTTCCTTGGGCAATTTAGTAAGGATAAGAAATTAACACTTCTTGTGGTTTAGATACATGCTTTCTATAAATTGATGGTGTGAATTTTCATTGTAATCAAAGGGTGGTTACCCCATTTTCTAGCAGTGAGATTATTCTGGAATATATTTTATTTCTTGCATTGAAATGGACGAGTTCAATTTGCCATTCCATTTCCTATAGGTAGATATTGCATATGCGCCTTCCATTGAAAGATTTCAACCTGCCTTGTTGGATGTAGAGTACAACATCACTGCAGGGAGGCCTAATTTGGCCACTTGGATTGAGGTATGATAAAACTGCTCGTATCTTTTGACTCTGTCAATTACCATCTCTAATCAAACATGCATTTCTGTTTTATCAGATTTTTATCTTCTCGTCTTTCTTATAATTCAGCATGTTGTTTTATCATGTAATGTTAGGCAAGTTCAAATTGTTGAACTAAAATTTTCTTAACTATTCGATTTTCTTGAAGGAAATTAAGTAAAACATTTGTGGTTATTTTTCTTTATATGATGAAATTCCATATGGCTAAGGACAATCAGTCATGTCCAGGCTAACTTGAGAAGATCTCAATATGTTTTATTTAGTAGGTTGTTTTTTTCTTACAGCCAATTGATTATATCTGGTATTCTAGTCAATTGAATGGGAACTTTAAACTGTCAAAAGGGAGAAGTCTTTAATATAATATGTTCGCAAGAGGATGGAAATTCTGTTTCCTGTGTTCAGAATTTTCTTGTTGTCTGAGTTTTTCCTTTTCTTCCTTTCTATCGTCTTCCGTTTAAAATGGAAGTTTTTGATGTTGCAGCTTTTTACTGAACTAGGGCAAATTCTTTTTTCCATTTTTTTGCAAATAAAATTGTTAGCGTGTACAAGTAAAACTGGTAAACTATAGAGTTTGTCTATGTATTGATCTTTACTTTATATCATATCATGGAACTCCAGGAGTTGAACAAAATTGACGTTTACAACCAAACCCGGCGAGATCCAAAAGCAGCATGTTGAAAGCTACAAGAGACGCATTTTGGTACCTTCTGTTTCTGTTTGTTGGTGTTGCTGAGATTTTTGTTTAAGAGTGTAATTCAAGTTAGGTAAAAAGAATGGTGATCCTTATTTCAAGGACACAAGTCTGACCACAAGTATGGTGTTAGAAAAGCAACTTCTTATAAAAGGAGGCTGCTGGAACAAAAATGAATATACGTATGTATGTTGGGAAGTAAGAAAAAGAAGATCCTCTTTAGTTCAGATTTTAGTTGATCATTTTTAGTTGCTATTTCTTTTATGTTCATGTTCTTTTGTTCTACTTGTCAATATATTCTTCTTTCCTTATTTAGTTTTTTCCATATAGTTGTATATCCCTTAATTACCTTTCTAAGATTTTCATTATTGTTGTATATATTCTTGGTGTAATTACTGTTATATTTCTTCCTATAATAGGCCTAGGATTATGAGATCTAATTATGCTTACTATATTAGACCCTAGGATTAAGAGATTTGATAATTCCTGATGTCTATATATTGTACTTCTGTTAAGTGAAATAATATAGAAAACATTTCATAAAATCTCTTTTTTTTTTTTTTTTTTTTTTTTTGTAATGGTATCATAGCCTAAACTCTGAGATCATTTCATCTTGCGCTTGGTTCTTTGTCTAGCTCCAAGATCTTAGTTTTTTTTTTGTTCTTGTTCTTTTCGTGTTCTTCTATTCTGTTTTCTTGGACCTGATTTTTAGTTTTTGTTCTGGTTGAATCATGTCTTTAGAACGATCTGAACATTTTCTTGTTCAATTTAATGGCAAGAACTATTTTGCCTGGGCATTCAAATTTCAGATTTTTGTCAAGGGAAATGAATTATGGGGTCATATTGATGGGACAGATCCTGCACCTAATAGTGAGAAGGAGAAGGAGAAATATGTGAAATGGGAGGTGAAGGATACTCAGATTATGTCTTAGATCCTTGGAAGTGTGGAACCATCCATACTTCTCAATCTCAAGCCTTATAAAACCTCTAGAGAAATGTGGGATTACTTGAAGAAAATTTACAACTAAAGCAATACAGCACAAAGGTTCCAATTAGAACTTGAGTTGGGTCAACTCAGTCAAGGGAATATGTCAATCTAAGAGTTTTATTCTTCTTTTGGAAATCTTTGGGCTGAGTACATTAATATTGTGTATGCAAGTGTACCTCTTGAAGGACTCATTGCTATCCAAAGTGTGTATGAGATTAGCAAGCGTGATCAGTTTTTAATGAAGTTAAAAGGGAAGTTTGAAGCAATCAGGTCCAACCTGATGAACAGAGAATCAGTTCATTTATTCGATATTTGTGTGGGAGAGCTTTTCAGGGAAGAACAACGACTTATTACACAGACTGTCTTGGAGCAAAAAGTACAAAATTTTGCTCCAATTCCTATTGCCTACGCTGCTCAAGGAAGTTTAAAAAAGGCAGAGATATGACTAATGTCTAGTGCTATAGTTGCAAAGGATTTGGGCACATTGTTACTAATTGTACTAAAAAATTATGCAATTATTGTAAGAAAACAGGGCATATGATCAAAGATTATTCCATTTGGCCTACAAAGAAATCTGAAATTGCCTACAATGTCTCGATTGATTCCTCAAATGCTCCTAGTCCTGGTCAGTCTTTTATTACTCCTGAAATGGTCCAACAAATGATAGTTTCTGCCCTTTCTACTTTAGGCCTTTCAGGTAACAAAAATTATAATCCTAAGCCTTGGTTTTTTTATTTTGGTGTTTCCAATCACATGGCCAACACTGCCTTACCTTTAAATAATATTAGAAAATATAAAGGAGATCTTTGGATTCATACTGCCGATGGTAATTCCTTACCTATCACAGCTGTTGGTGATATTTCAACCTCTTTAAATATTGTTTTTGTGTCTCCTAAGCTATCCACTAGTCTTATATCTACCGGCCAATTAGTTGACAATAAATGTACTGTTCTATTTTCAACTTCTGGCTGTTTTGTGCAGGATCAAGTGTCCGGGAAGACGATCACAAAGGGACCTAAAGTGGGACGTCTATTTCCTTTGCTTCTATCTCCTTCTTTGGTGTCAAATTATGTTGCTTGTAATGCTGTTCAATGTGATAATCAGATGTGGCATAAACGTTTAAGACATCCTAATTCTTATGTACTTCGATTCTTGCTTAAATCTGGTTTACTTGAAAATAAAAATTCAGCTTCTTCTAATAGTGATATTGTTGATTGTGCATCTTGTAAATTTGGTAAAAGCAAAACACTTCCTTTTCCTTTGCATAAAAGTCATACCACCAAACCTTTTGAACTCATGCATACTGATGTATGGGGCATTGCACCTGTAATTTCTCATGAAAATTACAAATACTTTGTTACATTTATTGATGATTTCACTCGCTTTACTTGGGTATATTTTCTTCGGTCTAAAAGTGAGGTTTTCTCTGTGTTTAAGGTCTTTCTTGCTTTAGTTGAAACACAATTTTCTACCAAAATCAAAATCTTGCAATCTGATTCAGGTGGTGAATATATGTTAAATGCATTTTAATTTTTTCTTCAAAGTCATGGGATCATATCACAGCGTTCTTGTCCTTTCACTCCACAATAAAACGGTGTGGCTGAAAGAAAGAATCGCCATCTTCTTGATGTTGTTCGAACTCTTCTAATTGAGTCATGTGTTCCTTCTCATTTTTTGTGTGAAGCTTTGTCTAATGTTGTTTATTTGATTAATAGATTGTCATCTTCCAACTTGAATAATGATTCTCCCTACTTTCGTTTGTTTGGGCATGTACCAAATTATTCCAATCTTCATATCTTTGGATGTGTTTGTTTTGTTCACCTTCCTACATATGAGAGACATAAACTTATGGCCCAATCTGTCGAGTGTGCTTTTTTAGGATATGCCGGAACCCAAAAAGGATTTCTTTGCTATGATCCATATGCCCGTCGAACTCGTGTCTTTAAGAATGTCATTTTTTTTGAAAATCAGCCCTTTTTTAGCACATAACAGACTTCAGAATTCCCTTTCTCTATCTGCTTTACCACATTTTCCTAAATCGCCAACACCAATGCAAAGGTTTTAAACCTGGTTATGTTTACCGTAGATGTACTCCTCCTACATTTGATCCTCTTACAGGTCTCATTGAGGTTCCTCCACATCTTCCTGCGGCATCTGATCTTGTTCTACCCATTTCTAATGATTCACCTCCTCTTCGAAGAAGCTCTAGACCTTACAAACCTCCTGAAAGGTATGGTTTTTCAACCCCTATGGTTATGTCTACTACTTTTTCTTCTATGTCCATTCCCACTTGTTATAAACAAGCTATGGAATATGAGTGTTGGCAATAAGCAATGGAAGCAGAACTTCAAGCACTTGAGGAAAACTATACTTGGGACATTATTTCTTATCCTCTAAATGTTAAGCCCATTGGTAGTAAGTGGGTCTATACTGTGAAACTCAAATCTGATGGCTCTTTAGATAGATACAAAGCTCGATTGGTTGCTCTTGGCAATAAACAAGAATATGGCTTGGACTATGAAGAAACATTCGCACCGGTTGCTAAGATGACCACAGTGAGAACCATTCTTGCTATTGCATCATCGAACTCTTGGCCTTTACATCAAATGGATGTAACAAATGCCTTTTTGAATGGGGACCTTAAAGAAGAGATTTACATGAAACTTCTACCGGGTATGTCATTGACGGATTCTCATGAAGTTTACAAGCTAAAACGCTCCTTGTATGGGTTGAAGCAGGCACCTAGAGCCTAGTTTGAGAAGTTTTGCAGCACTCTTCTCACCTTCTCTTTTACACAAAGTCAATATGATTCATCACTCTTATTTCACAAGACAACCACTGGTATGGTCTTTCTCTTGGTCTATGTAAATGATATTATCATCACTAGTAATAACAATGGGCTGATCACTAGGCTTCAAAATATGTTGCATAATACATTTCAAATGAAAGATCTTAGACATCTTATATATTTTTTGGGGCTAGAAGTTCACTCTCGAGATCATGGTTTGTTCTTAAATCAACATAAATACATCCAAGATCTCATTGAGCTAGCTGGTTTAAAGGATGCTACTGTTGTTGATACGCCAATGGAGGTAAATGTGAAATACTGAAAAGATGAAGGCGAGCTTTTACCTGATCCTTTTTTATATAGGCAACTTGTTGGTAGTCTTATTTACCTAACAATTACAAGGCCTGATATCTCATATGCTGTCCATATAGTTAGCAAATTTATGCAATCACCTCGACATCTTCATCTTGCTGCTGTTCGTCGCATTATTCGATACTTAATTGGGTTAACTACTCGTGGGTTGTTTTTCCCTACCAAATCTGCTCTTCATTTAACTGCGTATAGTGATGCAGATTAGGCTGGCTGCCCGGATACTAGGAAGTCTACAACAGGCTGGTGCGTTTTCCTTGGAGATGCCTTGATTTCTTAGAAGTATAAAAAGCAGGACTGTGTCTCTAAATCTTCCACGGAGGCTAAGTATAGAGCCATGTCTGTAGCTTGTTCTGAAATTGTGTGGTTATATGGTCTTCTTTCAGAACTTGGATTCCCTCAAACTGATCCCACTCCACTTCATGGTTATAATACTAGTGTCATTCAAATAGCTGCGAATCCAGTATATCATGGACGCACAAAGCATATAGAGGTGGATTGTCATTACATTAGAGAGGCTTTTACTCGAGGTGTTATCACTCTTCCTCATCTTACTATTGATCTTCAAATAGCTGATGTCTTTACAAAAGCTTTGACACGCCAACAACACAAGTTTCTTAGTAGCAAATTGATGCTAATAGATTTACCCGCATCAATTTGAGGGGGGATGTCAATATACTCTTCTTTCCTTATTTAATTTTTTTCATATAGTTGTATATCCCTTGATTACCTCTCTAAAATTTTCATTATTGCTGTATATATTCATGATGTAATTACTGTTGTATTTCTTCCTATAATAGGCCTAGGATTATAGGATCTAATTATGCTTACTATATTAGACTCTAGGATTAAAGGATTTGATAATTCCTGATGTCTATATATTATACTTATGTTAAGTGAAATAACACAGAAAACATTTCATAAAATCTCTTTTTTTATCTTTTGTCACTACCTTCCAAGATCCAATAGTGGTATTAGAGCTCCATTGATCTTTGGGGGGTTTGTTTATATTCAAAATCTTGTTTTGAAGTATTGAAATGCTGCTGAGAAATTTGTTTGAAAGTTTAGTTTCATATTTTCATGTTTTCATTCATGATGCATTATGACTTCGTCAAGTTTGTGTTTGATGGTTTTGTGTCTCTATTTTTTGAGTTCTGAATTCATGTTTTCTTAAAAAAAGGGTTTGAATGGCACCAATTAAGTCCAAAAAAAACTGAAAAATGACCTCAAAATTGTATTTGAAAGAATGCTTTCAGATCATGTTTCAGTTGTACCCCGTTTTCTGAGCACAAAGAAGAGAATTTTTGATGCATTGAGTTATCAAAAACCAAGAACCTTGAAGGACCAACATATCCTTAAATTGAAATATCTCTGAAAAAAAGCAAGACCTTTGCAGGTCATTTAAAGCAGCAAAAATCTTCTTGAAGGACATGGGTAAGTCCAAAATCAAGCAAATCAAAATTTGAAGTCTATAAACTGAAATTTGAAGAAGACCAACAAGTCTCTAAATTTAAATTTGAAGAAGACCAAGTAGTCTTTAAACTGAATTTGTTTGAAATGGACTAACATGTCCCCAAACTGAAAATGAAATTGTTGTTCAATGGCTATGAGCCATATTTAAAGAATTCAAAGAAATGTTGTTTTCTTCTTGAAGAAGACTTGATATGGAGGAGGAATTTCTTGTTGGTGAAGAGGCCACCAGGAAAAGCAAGAGGAAAAATTGAAGACAAAGTTACTTGAAGATGTTGAAGGAGAGGCTGATGAACAAAAAGCATGAACTTCAAAAGAATTTTGTCCATGGAAATACAAGTTATGATCTCCAACAGAAATCTCATGACGGAGGGGTGTTGGATTTGTTGAGATTTTTGTTTTAGGGTGTCAGAAATATCATTAAAGTTAGGAAAAAACAATGGTGGTCCTTATTTCAAGGACACAAGTATGGCAAATATGGTGTAGTATTTGAAGATGGCAAATATGGTGTAGTGTTTTAAGTATGGCAAATATACTTCAAACCAGCAACATCATGGAAATACTTGTCTGTGTCTTAGAAAAGCAACCTGTTCTTACAAAAGGAGGCTGCCGGAACAAAAATGAATAAAAGTATGTACTTTGAGAAGTAAGAAAACGAAGAAAAGGAAGAAAAAGAAAACCTATTTAGTTCAAATTTTAGTTCATCATTTTTAGTTGCTATTTCTTTCATGTTCATGTTCTTCTATTTTACCTTCCAGGATCCAACACTGATTACCAATTTGTGATCTGAATTTTGAGTTTCCTGAACTTTTGCAGATGGTGAGAGATGATGGCAACAACTTCTAATTTCCTCATCTCATATTCTCGTGCAGAGGTCAGCTCTAGACTCTCCATTATTCTCTCTTTAGCCATGAAGGCAGGGCATTCTTATACCAGCTCTAAATGCTATCATCTACATATCATGTGCAAAAGTGCCAATAATCTAAGAATAAAAAAAGGTGCAAATAATCTACGTGTTCCTAGGTTCCTGTGAAATAACTGTATACTGATATCAATAAGCTCTAAATACACTTCTCTAGCATCAACATGGTTGGCTATTTCATTCCATTATGAATCTTTAGACTGTGGCTGCATAGCTCCCCTCATCAAAACACCTATATATTCTTGACTTGTACTGCACTATTTTCTCGAATGTCTGATCTTGCATAAATCAGTCATCACAAGCACCCTAGTCAGATTTCCTCCCGGTCATCAATAACAATAGTACAAAGACATCATATGAATACAAGTATTAACAGGTAAATGTACAAATGCCCAAACATTTCACTGGTTATTTTATGGCAATTACTGATGCATTACGAGCATGTAAGAAAAGTAGAGTTGCTAACGCGTTATAACTGATAGCACAATGCAGAAATGGAGTTCGAGAATTAAGCATATAAATAAAAATCCTCAAGTTCTCAATGACTTTCCTCAAAAACTCTCTCAGGTCTGAACTTCAATGTTGTCACTCAAACCAAACATTTGATATGTGCTTGATCTTGTAATTCTCTTCACCCTGCAGTCGCCTTGCGAGGTCCTGTGTGGAATTTCCTCAAGCCTAGTTCCTGAAGAGTGGAAACGTTCTGCAACCTTCAGGAAGAGACCTCAAATTTGAACAATATGAAAATTGGAGACACCTTAAACTGGAAAAGCTCCACTCACTATCTCATTCCATTCCGCAAGAAACATAGAATCAATATGCAGGCATTTCAGCTGCGGGAAGCCCCCCACCTTGCAAAATTCCTTTACTAATAATCTTTGCATTGCAGCTTCCCATAGATCGAGATGTTCTAAATTGGGAAGATATTGAAGGACTGAAATTGAGTTCTCCGTTAGATTTGACTCGTATAAGCTTAACCTAGTAATACTTCTCATGGAGAGAAGCCAATTTGGCATTTCAACTAGGCCTCCACATAGACGAATCTCTTGAAGAAGACATGGAGGCGAAAATGATTCAAATTCAGGTAGAAATCCTGTGAATCCATGTCCAAGAAGTGTTATCTCTGCTTGTAGGGACAAGGAGACAAGGTTTTCCATCTTCATAATGGCTTCAGCTAGCTCACTAGCATGATCTTGTGAGACACGCCTAACACCGAATCGTCTTAGTTGGGTTAAGGTACCCAGTTCATTAGCAATGCCATCTCCAGCATACACACCTTCGCAAGTTTGAAGATTCACCAACTTTCCAATCCCTTTTGGCACCCTGATTTCATAATAGTTGATGGAATCACGAACTAGAAGATGCCCTGAGTTGTTGAATTTTCAGCACCTCTATTGGTAGTTTATGTAGTTTTGTAGAGCACCTTATATCCAAAGTTTGAAGTTTCTGAAGGTTACCTAAACTTTTTGGAAGCTTGTCCAGTTGTGAGTAGATCAACTCCAAAGACGTCAAGTGAACTAAGTCTCCCACTTCATCAGGCAGGGCTTCAATGCACCACATATATAACAAGACCCTCAGGAATTGCAACTTGCAGATAGCTTGCATGGTGGCAGAGAGAGAACCTTATCAGAATACCAGTAGAATTAACACGCAGAAATAAACTGCGAATTTTTGAAGTTTCTAAATTCAAGAGGATCCTTCATCCTATCAACGATGAATGCTGCACGTACAGGTGACTCTGCAGCTTTAGAAACAAAATTTTGCTCATCCACTTCAACGAGACACAATTTCTTGTACCGATCAACAACTTGTAGACAACAACTTTGAATTTCTTGAACCATTCCCAGGCCAATTAACTCTTCAATAGTATTTTCAGCTACGTCCTCCATGGTTTGTCCCGTTTTCTCCTGGTATTAGACCTTCAGCCACCAAAAGTCGAACCAGTTCATCTTTTCTGGGACCGAAATATCTCCAGCTTTCGGCAACTACAGCAACATAATCTAAGCAGCACTTGAGATAATGAGGAAGCTTTTCATAGTTTGATAAATAAGAGGAACTGCTACTCTTTCCTTGTGTGGTGGGAACAACAACATCCTGAGGTTGACTTCTTGGCATCTCCGCGAAATACTTCTCTTCCCGACCATCTGATTTACGTCTGAAGTAGAAGTGAGGCATAGTTTTCTTGATAGGAAGATGATTTTTTTTTTTTGGTTGTATTGTATTTGTAACTCGGTTTTTGATCAAGGAAGATGAGATTGAAGAAGGGAGAGACAGAAAAAGGAGCTAAAGACCAACTCTTTTTTTCTAAAAAAAAAAAAAAAAACAATTGCACAAATGGTATCTAAAATTTTCAATTTTTATTATTTTGGCATTTTAAAACTTTTTAATTAATTGTCTAAACTTTAGAAATAAGGAACTTAATTTTAGGAATGTTATTCAACTTTTTAATTTTTATAATTTGAAGTGCCGATAAACTTACTGTATAAGAGAGTTATAATTGTTTTTAATTCTCTATATCATTCAATATATAAAAAATTGAATGTTTGTATATTGAATTCCATATGAATCATGCCTAGAGAATTGAAGCCAACTTTGACAACTATATCAATGAGATTTCATCTAAGAATGTGTCAGAGTTTCAAATTGAAAAATTAAAAAAAATTAATGAGTAATATTGTTTAAAATTAAAAATTGATCATGAATTGTTGTATACCCTCCAATTAATTGCTTTGATTGATCAAAGAATGCATTCAAAATAAGTAGGCTTGACTTCTACTCAAGAAGCTCGTCACATCATTTGCCACCTGATAGACACATGATTTGACAAGAAACTCCATTATTCAAGCAACCTACAAACTAAAGAAAAGTTAGGAAAAATGGCAAATGAAGAACAAGTTAAAAGAACAATTGAAGCTGAAAAAAAAAAAAACTTTAACCCATATTTTATCTTTTACATTTTTATTTTTTTAATATTTTTTCACACTTTTATTTGTATATATTAATTTTTTATATTTTTATTTTTACATACATTGAATTTTTAATTTGACTGTACGTTTAAAAAATTGAAATTTACATTAAAATGTAACACCTAATATGACACATAAGACAGACGTCTCCGCTGCTATTACTTGTCTCAGCTGAATTACTTGCATGTCTGCCTTTAAAATTGAAAATTTTTTATGTTCCCTTTTTCGCCTCTCTATTATCTTTCATTTAAAATTGAAATTTTTGTTGTTTTACTGAACAAGGGCACATTCTCTTCTCCATTTTTTTCGCAAATAAAAAATTTCTCTGCTTGCAAGTAAAACTGGTGAATTGTAGAGTTTGTCTATGTATTGATTCTTTACTTGCAGATCATATCATGAAACTTTTTCTGCAGGAGATGAACAAAATTGATGCTTACAACCAAACCCGCGATATCCAAAGGAGCATGTTGAAAGCTACAAGAGACGCTCCTTAGTACCTCTTGTATCTGTTTACTAATTTGTTATCTGAACTTTGAGTTTCCTGAACTTTTGCAGATGGTGAGAGATGAAGGCAACAACTTGTAATTTCCTCATCTCATGTTCTTGTGCAGAAAAGCTCTAGAATTTATTAGTCTCTCTTCAGCCATGAACTCAGTACTTTCTTATATCAGCACTAAATGCTAGCATCTATTCATGATATGCTAAAGTGCCAATAATCAAAGAATCACAAAAGAAGGTGCCAATGAACTGAAAGCACTTCTACTCCATGTTTCTAGGTTCCTGTGGAAGTAATGGAAGAAGTGCGAAATACACTTCTCTATTGTCAACATGGATTGAATTGCTAATTCATTCCAAGAAAAATGTTCTTGACAATGAAAGAATTGTTGTCGCTTGATCCGAAGAAAACATTTTGGTAAAGCAACAAGAACTTATTGAAACATAATGTCTTTTTTCCTTTTAGTATTTACAATTGCTTTGGCAGAATATGCAAAACTATAAGGTTCCTATTCTTATTCAACATATAATACTTATTTTTAATTAATATACAATATTTTACCTAGACTTGATTCTAATCCTATTGATCTCTTACTTGAACTCGACTTTTTATAGTACTTGAAATATTTAAATTTTAACTTCGTTTTAATCAAAATTCCAAATAAAAATTCAAAGAATATGAAGTCAAGTTTGATTTGAAAATGGCATTTTATTTTGTAAATGTAAAGTGACATGGTAATATAAGTTTCTTACTAATTATAATGAACTAGGCATATAATTAGTAATACTGCATAAAAAATTTTCTAAAAAATAAATCAATAAATGCAATTTAAAAAAAATCACATTTTATATTACTACTTGAAAAAATAATTAAAAATTTTTATTTAAACATTTCTCCTCCCTCTCAATATGAACAAACAACAAATAATTAAAATGTTTCAACTTTCATGTAACAATATTATTGTGTATTTCAATGGTATAAAAAATGTGATAAAATGTATAAAATGAAGACAAATTCAATAACGTTTTCTTTCGATTATTGTTGAAATTTCGGTTATTGTTGAACATACAATTGAAATTGATTTTATCGTATTTATACATTCTTAAGTTATCAAAAATATTAAATTTTACCATAACCACTAGAGATTTTTAATGTAAAATAATCAAGTAAAGGGTAAATGATAAATCTTAAATAAATAATTGAAATTAACAAAGTGATTTTTATAAAAAGGTGAAGAAAATTGTAAAACCACATTCAGAGAGGGAGAACCAACACAGGAGAAGTATAAAACAATTATATGGCTGTTAACAGAAGTATTTGGCCCTGAAATTGGATATGGAATCATATGCATCACTGGCTTTTGTGATAAAGATTACATATGCATAA